>JAJOZX010008713.1:0-201161 GCA_023014485.1 Bathynomus jamesi
TTGCATGAAGCAGAGCTACTTTTTTCCAACTGACAAAATTTCATTATACATATCTGGCGGAACCCTGCCTCCCAAATGTTTTTAGTTTCTGACTAGACCTGAAATAAGGAGGTAATTTCTCCTTCGAAAAGCTTCGTTCGCCCTTTTTTGTAGTTTTAATTTTACAGTTTTTTTAATTTTTTCTCCTGGGAATTTCTTTATTATATATATATATATATATATATATATATATATATATATATATATATATATATATATATATACAGTGGCGCTGATAAGTATTTGTACAGAGAAATAGTTCAGGTATATTCATTCTTATCGTGCAGAGAATAATTATCAAAAGTTTACTGTTGGTTTGAAAAATTTTAACAAATAGAAAAATGAGCTTAACTTGAAAATATAATGTAAAACATCAAAGAATTTGAAGAAAATAAAAAAAATTCAAATTCAAATTTTTCATACATTTACTTACAAAATTATTCAATACTTTAGGGTTTACCTTTAGCTTGAATGACTTCAATGATTCGTTTGGGGTATTTTTCTAAGAGGTTTCGACATCCCTCAGTAGAAATTTTAGCTCATTCTTCTAAAGAAAATTGTTGCAATTCATTCAGATTCGAAGGGTTTCTCTTGCGGACAACTTTTTTCAAATCAAACCATAAATTCTCGATTAAATTTAAATTGAGATCTAGGATTTGACTGGGCCACTCGAGAAGCGTGAATTTCTTTTGTTGAAGCCATTTCATGGTGTTCTTACTTTTATGTTTTGGATCATTATCTTGTTGCAGTAGCATTTGTGTTGGTGTTGTATTATTCGCAACTCCCGAACTGAAGGCAATACATTTTCTTCTAAAATTTCCTTCGAATTCAAGATTCCATTAATGATAACAAGCTTTCCTGGAACAGAAGCACTAAAGCATCCCCAAAGAAACAAACTACCAGCACCATGTTTAACCGTAGGAAGGATATTTTTTTTCCTCGAATGCAGTATTTAAGTTTCGCCAAACATACCGTTGCTCGTTGTTCTCGAATAATTCAATTTTGGTCTCATCTGTCCAAAGAACTTTCTTCCAAAATGCAAATCCATCATTTTGATGATCCTTGGCGTAATTTAAAAGAGCTTCTTTGTGCGCTTTGTGTGCAGAGGTTTTCTTTGTGCAACGTTTCCATGTAAACCATTCTTAATGTTTTACGCATAGTACAGGGATGGCCATCGAATTTAGAGTCTTAATGTTTGGTAAATACCACCTGCAGTCATTCGTGGATTCGCAGCTGCCATTCTTTCAATCCGTCTAACTGTACATTCTGAAATCTTGCAAAGTCGTTCACACTTTGGTAGAGTTTTGATTGTTCCAAAGTCTTTCCATTTCTTTATAACTACAGCAACCGTCTTAAATAGAATTCGAAGTTCTTCTCCTATCTTCCTATAACTCTTTTCAGTCTCGTGAGCAGCAATAACAGATCTCTTAAGATCTGTAGACAACACTTTACCACGACGACCCATTGCTTACTAATGGCTTGTTCAGTCATCCGTCTTCCATAAAGATTCACAGAGAAAATTCTATAATTCAGAATTGCCAACAGTCTCTGATTAATAAACAGCCAACTACTGATAAATATGTTACAAATTTCAAACCTAAGGTGTACGCACAGAGTATTACATAGTTTTGTAAATAAACGTACGAAAACCTTTGCATTTTAACTTTTTTATTTTCCTCAAATTTTTAAATGTTTCACATTATACGAAGGCCACTCAATATATTTTGCCCCAACCTTTTTCTTTCTTTCTAAGTTTCCTTGTAAGTTCCAGAAATTTTGTACACATGTGTTACATACCTTTTTTACAAGTTTTTTTTCCACATAGTCTCTATCCTTTTCTACGGCTTTCCTCCACCTCGAAACAAAAGCCTTTATTCCTTGTTGGTAAAAGTACGCTGGGTTCCGCTGGAGGCACCTCTTAACCTCCCCAACAACCTCACCGTCACTCTGAAACTTTCTTCCATGAACAGCATCCTTCATTGGCCCAAACAAATGGAAGTCTGAAGGTGCCAGATCCGGGCTGTATGGAGGTGGGGTAACACAGTCAAGCACATTTTTGTGATGGCCTCTCTTGTTTGCAAACTGTTGTGTGGTCTCGCATTATTGTGCAAAAGAAGGACGTCTTCCAGTTTTCTCTCCGGTCGAACTCGCTTTATACGTCTCTGGAGTCTGTGTAGGGTAGCAATATATGCCTCTGAGTTGATTGTTTGTCCTTTCTTCATAATGTCCACCACAATCACCCCTTTCATGTCCCAGAAGATGGTGGCCATAACCTTTCCTGCTGCAGAGGGAGCCATTTTTTAACTTTCTCTTGCGTGGAGAGTCAGCGTGATGCCACGCCATGGATTGGCGTTTTGTTTCAGGTTCAAAGTAGTGTATCCAAGTTTCATCCCCAGTCACAATTCGTGAAAGGAGTCATCCCCTTCTGTCTCGCATCGAACCAACGACGCAGAAGCAATTTCTTTTCTTTAGGCTTTGTGATCTTCAGTCAGTTCGCCTGGAACAAACCGTGAACACACTTTTGAGTATCCCAGTTGCTGAATTATCGTACTCACACTTCCTTCACTAATTCCTAGCTCCAGTGATAGCTCCTTGTATGTGACGCGCCGATTTGATCGAATGATGCTGTTAGCACCTTGCACAGTGTGAGATGTCACAGCCGATGCTGGGCGACCGCTGCGTGGCTCATCATCCAGGTTGGCGCTCCCTCTCTCCGATGATTTCACACGTTTAGACCAGCGTCCAACTGTGCTTCGATCAACAACAGCATCTCCGTAAACGTTTTGTAGACGTTTGTGAATATTTCCAACTGTTTTCTTCTCTGCGGTTAGGAACTCGATAACAGCTCTCTGTTTAGGACGCACATGACTGTCAGACGCCATTTTCGAAACTGCGTTAACCATCGGTTTTATACAAGGGCGTTTAAAAGCGGTTTTATACAAGGAGGGGAGGTTCAAACTGGAAAAATCCGGTTATGTGAAGCGTAGAAAGTTCAAACTTATGTCTCAAAAGACATTTCAGCCCCATGGCCTATTATTTAGCTAAGAAAAAAGGGTGGGGCAAAATATATTGAGTGGCCCTAGTATGTTGGAGTTAAACTAATTTTTTTATTTGTGACAATATTCTAAACGAACAGTAAACTTTTCATAACTATCCTATGCATGGTACAAAAGATAAGAACAAATATAACTGACGTATTTCTTTGTACCAATACTTGTGAACGTCACTGTGTGTGTGTGTGTGTGTGTTATATATATATATATATATATACAGACCACTCTTCAGACATTATCCACACGGAAACAAAACGTCAGAGAAATCGGAATGAGAAATAGTTTCTGTTCCTTTAAGTTTCAGAGATCAGAGGCAGCATTTGCGTTCAGGCGTTTATTTAATCTTTCCTGAATTTTAGAATGACGTCTTTTATCGGTCCCCGTCTCGCCTTTCTCTCGTTTTACCACGCGAACGATCGCTACCTCTTCTGGGAAAAGCGATTTTTTTTTGTTTTTCCCTTAAGAATCACTTGTGGAAAGGAATTCCAAATCATTTGCATATATTGCAGGTTCTAATAGTGATTCTTAGCTTCGCACGCAAAAAGGACTCAAATGGTGCTTTAAACCAGTTTTAGGTTCTTCCGATTCTCTGAAGTGAAGTCCGTGTGGACCGGATTTCGAGTTTATATCAGTCAAATTTGTAATCAGATTTTGCATTTTTTTATGCTTCCATTTCTTTTTATCCTTTATTCTCTATTAAAAAAATACTTTAAAATTATATGGAACTAAAGCCATACCCTTATTAATAATTCTTAGTCATGATTTATTTATTATTAATAATAACTATCTGTTTTATTTTTAATTAAGAGCCCAGTAAAATCTAAAGCTTAAGAGCCAAATCAAGTAAAAGAATCGCAATTATTTGTCATTGTAAATTATAAAAGTACTGTATTTATTTTATTAATAATAAAGGTTATTCAATTCAATTCAAAAAAGCGTACCTAAACACCGAGTTGTATTTAAATCGAACCCAAACCCACTCGGGCACTCTTGCACTACCGGTGTTGCAAGAGTCACTTTTGGTATTGGTAAAATGCTTAAAGGAGTAACTTGGCCAACTTCATTCCCAGTAAGACTGTTGCAGTGATAGGAACCAACTGTATTCACGCATATTTCGGTTTCAGGGTTGCAAGTGTGGAGGTTTACTAAGCATTCATTCAAGTCTGAGTGTTATTTAAAAGAAAAAATTGTTATTGCTACTGGTCTACAAGAGGCTTTGCAGTAAGAAGTGGATAAAGAATTTAAAATTAAAATATAAGTCATGCGGATATAACTACTTCAGGAAAGATACTTGCTTCATGATGCCGTTGCCACTTACCAACACAAGATGGAGGATCGGTGGTGAGTTGGAAGCCTTCTTGACAGCGCATGTCACATTCGTACGCTCCAATAATATTTCGACAAATTTCGTCCGCTGGATGGCAGCTGTGAAGGCCTTCAAGACACTCGTTCACGTCTGAGAATAGATTGGTAGGGAGGAAGGAAAAAAACGACACACGTACACACATACACACACATATACACAAAGAGAGAGAAGATGAGCATGACATTTCCCAAAAGTAAAAGTATTTAGTGAGGAATATATATATATATATGATACACACAGACCGTGCATGGAACAAGGAACTCTTCTGGGAAAATTAAATCCACTATAGTCCGAATCAGTAATGGTAAATGACAAGCTAGATCCTATCCCAAAGCTGGATCCTATCTGCTTTGCAGATAGCTGGAAAGGGAAGCCATATTTTTGGGGCCTCTTTGCGAGTGACCCGTTGCCCACGTCGGACTAATATCACGAAAAAGAAAAACTATAGTGTTTGTCATTTACCATTACTTATTCGGACTATAGTGGATTTAATTTTCCCAGAAGAGTTCCTTGTTCCAAGCACGGTTTGTGTGTATCATGAAAAAACTCAGGGGACAATGCTGAGTTCAATCCCATATATATTATATATTATATATATATATATATATATATATATATATATAATATATATATATTATACACAGGGTGATTCAAAAGTCAGGTTACATAGGGATATACTGTATTATGTAATGATACAGGGGAATAGTCACATCATATGTTCGATATGGCCACCGTTAACGGCAATGCACTTGTGCAGCCAGCTAGGAATATCACATCAATGCGCTCCTCCTTCGATAACATCTCATAACTCATTTACCTGCAAAGAAACAGAAAAGCCCTATGTAACCTGACTTTTGAATCACCCTGTGTATATATATATATATATATTATATATTATATATATATATTATAGATATATATATATAAGTCATGCGTTCAATTTCAGCGACATTAAAACTATGCGGAAAAGTAGCAGAGCGTCTTCATACCAACATATAAACCAAGCTAAAATAATCACCGATACTAAATGTACTAAACAGCAATAGCTTTGCACACTAAGGAAAATACTTACCTTTATCCTACAGTATATAATGAACATTAAACTTACTGGTACAAATAACTGTTGCACTTACCGTACCTTCATAATATAAATAAAGCGCGTGTTTATTATGAATTACCTAATGTACATTATGCATTCTCTATCAGCACAACAAATGGCACCTGCTGTTATTTACTAAAAAGCTAATCTAATAATTTTTGTGATATTTAAACTAGATTCACACTTTATTATAGTTGTAGAATTTAATAATTAGGCCAAAATTTGTGGTATACTGCATAGCATGGAGATCAAATTTGACTTAGGAGCTTAATTAAAAAACAGACAAATTATTTTTCAATCAATATCTCTGAATGGAATATCGCTATTTTGCTGCTTGCTGCTTTTCGTATGTTTCAGAGACAACAAAAATAAAAATGGAATAAAAAGTAAAAAAAAGTTAATGGAAGTAAGCTTTGAAACCGAGTTTCAAGTTACTTATAGAGTTACTTATCGTAAAATGACTCATTCTTTGCCCACTGCAAAATAATGCAATTTATGCAGTTCATGTAAACGTAGACGATAGTGAGAGTAATCTTATATTAACTTTGGGAAAAGCAAAAATAACATCATCTGGTTTTGCCCCTAGTTATTGTCAACCAATAATCTCACCTTCGCAAATCTTTATCCGTGAATTGTATTTGTATCCAGGAGGACAGTCGGACGAACTTTCACGCACTTGACAGTCGTAGTTACCTTGGGTGTTTATGCAAATCTCAGAAGAGCTGCATTTGTGCGTTCCTAAAGAACACTCGTCAATATCTATGAGAATAAAACAGGATCATTAAATAAGGGCGTAACAAGTCGCGAAAGTACTAAAAACGATTTACAATACTGTAAATAGTGAAAATACAAAAATAAGAACATGATAACACTAAGTAAAATTCATTTAAAATTAATCAGCAACGCTTTTATTTCTTATACTTAGCAAATGTGTCTTTCTATACATTTAATTTTTGTTTAATAATTATTTGAAACACAAAAAAATCTATGATGGAAATTAAAATTAATAAATTTAAAAGTGAAAAAATATTAGATGATTTAGTTTGAGTAAAAATATCAATTTCCGTTTCCCCTGTGCCAACAAAATTTCAAATAATAAAGACAATAAGGATTTGCTTTTACGTATCTGATTACTGTTAACAAACCTAAACAGGACTGATGATTTATGTCAAATGTGAATCCCGAAGGACAGTCTCCAGTGATAAGAGTAGTACACCTGTAGGATCCAATTGAGTTTTGGCAGGAGCGCCTTGCCCACAAATCCCTAAAGCAACGGCACACTCGTTCACGTCTGAACATAGGTACGAAACAGATATAACAGCAGGACAGAATAGAAAACAAAACAGAGAATAAAATATGAACTACGGATAAATGCGAGAAATTTAAACAAGAATTCCGAATACGTGAAACCTTTAATGAAATATAATAAAGCACATAAAATTTTTAAAAAAAATCATGCACTTATCATAACTGTTTTAACGGTAAGAAATGAGATCAACTTTATAATCTACATTGGCCTACTCGTCTTAGCATGAGTTAGTTTCGGCAGTGAAATATATTTTTTTAACTGATGAAATAAATTAAATGTAGACTTATAAAGAAATGATTATTTTAGTAAACAAAATTTTATTATTATTGTCGTTTAAATTTTTAATTTTTCACTTAAAAATTCTCACCATCGCATACTCGTGACTCAAGATTAAATTTGTACCCAGGAGGACAAATGCCTTTGCTTGAATAATCTGCTTCGTCTATCGTTCCAGAATACCCCTGGGCACCTATCCTAGTTGTACCAATATTTCTAATACCCAGGGTAGGGCTCTCAGGCCTAACCCTTGGACCGGGCCCCCAGGGTAGACCAGGGGTAGATAAAGAGCCATCGGAATTGATACAAGCGTAAGACCCGGGTTGGTTGTAGCAAACCTGTTCAGCTGGAAGGCACTGGTGGGTGCCCTGCAAACATTCATCGATGTCTGAAATTAAATTGGTTGTCTCTCTGGGTATTTGGCACGTACACATATAAAATAAAAGGAAAATGAACAAAATACAGGAAGAGCATGCAATGATATCTAATAGTACTAAAGCACACAGTATAATTATGACAAAAATTAAAATGAAGCTTACTTCACAAAATACAGATTCGAAATACAAACATTTAATGTTTAAATTAAAAATATTACTGGTATTACAGTGAAGCAAACAATCTCGTAACACTAAAGCATCGTGTTAACATAAATCCTTAATCACTGTCTTTTCAATAAAAAATTAGGGGGTAAGTAATTAAGGATCTATATTGACGTTAAATCATGATAAACACTTTATAATGCTCGTATAACAGAAAATCTGAGTTGTGATAAATACTGTACATTCCTAATAAAACTAAGCACTTTTACTAAACAGACAAAATAACAGACAAATACCAGTCTTATATAAGAAATATTGGTAAATTTAATGAGATTTTTTTATTAACAGGACCCGGTGTTCAATCCCATTACAATTTTTTTTACGCAGGAAGTAGGGCTAAGGGCAGATGTCTGCAAGAACCACTTCTCATATAAGAAGTGAGCCAAAATTAAGATCCAAAGTTTTCGAGATGCCTGGACACTCTGCATTTGAAAGATTGGAGGTAATAGACAGGGGGAAAGATGTATCGAGGAGGGTTTGTTTCAGAGTTGGCCGGTTGAGTAGATGAAAGATTGAGTACCGATTAACCATGGCGTTAGAGAGTTGGACAGAAAAAGAATGAAACTGTGTCGAAAGTCTGGTACTGCGTGCTTTCCTGAAAGGAGGAGGTATACAGTTCAGAAGAGTAGTGTCCGTTATAATTGTGGCAGTAAATAGAGTGAGGCAATATTGCGGCGAAGAGAGAGGGATTGAAGACAGACAGTAAGAGGCAGAGAATTGATAAGACGAAAAGACCACCCGCCAAGAAGAGTTGTGTGGGTTGAACTACCCCACACATGAGAAGCATACTCCATACAGGGGCAGACAAGACCCCTGTACAGAGACAATAAGTGAGTGGGGGTGAAGAAACTGCGGAGACGACACAGCACCACTAACCTCTTAGAAGCCGTTTTAGAAAGTGAGTACATGCGACCATTCCAAGAAAAATCACGAGAAAAGGAAACACCAAGAATATTAAGAGAATAGGAAAGATTGAGTTATGTATTGTTAAAGATAAGGGCTAATTAATTGTTAAAGATAAGGGCTAATTAATTGTGTGGAAGATTTGACGATTAGACAGATGAAGAAACTGAGTTTTTGAGACATTGAAAGCTACAAGGATTTCTCTGCCCCAATCAGAGACATTACAAAGATCAACTATAGCCATGGCAACGGTTCCCTCGAACTACATCAAAATTTTCTACCACTAATTTTCGTTTTACATTAATTGAATTTAGTGTTATTTAGCTAAATTTGTCATATATTTGTTTATTATAATTTCTACATATTATTTTATGTTTTACCCTCATAACCCTCCCTCACCCCTTTATCCTCGTACACTTTTAGGAAAATTTCTGCATTTTGATTCTGATTGATGCCAGAGTGAATGATTGCATGCAAGTATTTCATACTAAATTTAACGAAACTTTAATTTTATCCCTCTACGCTGTGCATGGACGGGAAAAGGATGAAGGGAATGAAATTGCACGAGTTCATATATGACTTTGGTGAGAAATATATCTTGCATGATGCTTCCATATTTGCTATTCTTCTAGCAAGCAGTATTTATTTTAAATAATTTTCTTTCGTTTTTGTATTATAATTCTATCTGAGCTTAAAATCGTATCTTTATACAACGACGGTAGCAAATAAATAATATAATGTTATAGTTTTAAAAGCGTTATTGTCAAGTATAGGCCTATATATATATATATATATATATATATATATATATATATATATATATATATATATATATATAAATATATATATATATATATATATATACTGTTATATTTGATTTCTTATAATGAAAAGTATAATAATGGTAATAATAATATGATCAATGTTTTTGTGTAAAGGATTTGTATAACTCCAAATAAATATTAAATGTACTGACTTCAGAAAATTTCAATTTTGGAACCGGAGAATGAGAAGAAGAGTGACAAATAACAAAAAGTAAATATATGAATTATGAAGTGTTTGACTTTCATAGAGGCAAATGGGCAAATAAAAACTTATTCAATCAAAACGTCAGCGACTATTTGCATCTTATTTCGCCGATAAACTACTGTACATGAGAAGTTTAAAATATTAATTCTAATATATATATATATATATATATATTATGTGTGTGTGTGTGTGTGTGTACACACACACACACACCAGGTGTCCCCGCCCCCCTAAAATTTTCCTATTTCTAAATAAATGTTCTGAGTAAAAAAAGGAATCTAGACACAAAGACAAATGAAATAGGTGCGTAAAACATAAGGGGTTTATTAACATTAATTAAACATGTTCAGTGTAATCCTTTCCTACATAAAAGAATCGCCATTTTTCTTACACAATATTCAACCTTACACAAATATTTGACATAATTTTTGGAAATAGCTCAGCTGGGATGTTGTTCATTACCTCGTAGACGTTGATCTTTAGGTCTTCATGTGTCTTAGGCTTGGTAGAATAGATCCTGTCTTTTATGTAACCCCACAAAAAAAAGTCGGGGGGTATGAGATCAGATGAGTATTGGGGCCATTCCATATACAAAGGATTTTTCATTGGAGAAAATGACTTTCAAAAATCTGTAATCATTATGTATCGGGCAAAGCTTAAACAAGATTGTTTGTACAGTTTCCTTTGCATGTCAAAATTCGATAATGAATTACAGATTCGAGTAATCGCTGCTGAATCGTTCTTGAGCCAACTGGCAATAGAAAGTTGCTCTTGACTGGAACAGTTTCGTTAATGCGATCATTACTTATTTCGTCCGTTCTTGCGCCCTTTTTCCTTTTAGCAACTGTTCAATGGCGAAATCACAGATTTCTGTCCAATTTCAATTAATTCAGCCATCAATACATAGTTGGTGTTTGTGTTTCTACTTCTAGGTTAATTTCTGAAACTGATTTTCCCGTGATGTCGTGATACCATTATCGTGATTGCGGCCGAGGTTTTTAACAATTTAGTGTAAAAAACTACAAACTTTGAACGTAAGTAAGAATCATTTTTGAAGATGACAGTTGCCCAATGCCAGGGACTGCAGGGTGAACATTCTGGTGTGTTCCGCTGAGTCACCGATTACAAGTTATATGTCCACTCAAAGAATGCTTTTTTTTCATTAATCGACAGTCATTCATATTTAATAACTCGCTTCAAGCTAAAGTTCTATATTCAAGTACTTTTAATATGAAATACAATCGAGTTTGTGAAGTCGACTCTCCCCAACTCTGTACGTTGGTAAAAAGGGGTAAAGGGTTGCTAAGATACAACGTTGGGAGAGAGAGCGCGATTCTAATGGAGGGTACTACAAGGATGAGTGCCATGTTGCAAAGGAAACAGAGAAAATGGCGTTATGTCCAGACATAATCTTGTGATAGTGGAATGTGATTGCAATTTTGGTCGCATTAATAAAGTGTGATCTTAATTGACCAATATTTCTTATATAATTTTAAAGTATGGATACAAAGAACTCGATACAAATGGTTCAAACTTAAACAAATCACGAGTATTATATCCACAAAAATAAACCATATCTAACCCACAATAAAGGGCTGTCATAGAACTTACCGTTGCAAGTCCTTTGATCTAAAGCCAGCTGATAACCCAGATTGCAAGAACACTCAATACTGACGCCAGTGTCACGGCAAACGTGATCACAAGGGTTGTTAACCTCACACCTGCTCAGAAATAGTTGATAGTATTTTGCATTAATTATTAATTCACCTCCCATAATTAACATACTTTTTATTTTTTACTCGATACCTTATATATATATATATATATATATATATATATATATATATATATATATATCCGGATACAAAAGTCGTATCCACGTCAAAAAGAATTAAATACAAAATATGAAGCATAACGACATTAACATCTAAAGTAGTCGTTATGGAAACATTACATATGTATATTGCGTCATAGCAATCGTGCGTAACTATTATTTATACCCATTTGACATTTTAGATGTGTCCGAGCTTCAAATGTTGTTTCAGAACTAATGAAAACGTACATACGAAACTATTGTATACGACTATAGGTTATAAGTTATATTATATAGGAGGCGCGGAGTTAGACGGAACGTAATTAAATCGAACCGGAATTAATCGACTCATATTAACCGTAATTAAATTGAATTTTGAATCGTTTAACTGGAATAATATCGAATCCGAGTTAATTCTGGATTAACTTTACTTGCCGTATACTATAAGAAGGAATTTCAGCAGAGGATTCAGTTGTTAGAGTATTTACGTTTCTAACGTGCGTTCCGTTTTATTGTGAATGCTATACAATGTACTATATACAATGTCTTTTTACATCCTCAAGGTTGCTTGCCGATGGCGTGACACGCATGTTCTCCCGTCATTTGGAATATGGTAAGGCATTTGCCTTTTGGAAAAGATAACCTTTATTCTCTGTGTACATAAAATCTGGAGAAATACCATCTACATTATTACATTTATGTACGTGTAATATTTTAGTTTCTAGACTTCATGAAAAGGTATACAAAATCATTTCAAGGTCACACGCATATTATATTGGTAATGCGCGTGCGAGGTCACATTAATTAAATTTATATGATAATAATGAAAGTAATAATGGTATTATTATACAGACATTAAATTTATGTCTTATTTCTAGTACAGCCTTTTAGACCAGCAAAGATTCCGGAAGGTAAAAATGTAAGGTCCGAGAGATCGGGAGGATATTTATATTTTAGAAGATAACATAGAATTCCTAAACCATAATGACGTACGTGAATTGAATCAATCCGGAATTAACTCTGATTCGATATTATCCCAGTTAAACTATTCAGGATTGGATTTAATTATGGTTAGTATGAGTCGATTAATTCTGGTTCGATTTAATTACGTTCTCTCTACATAATAGTTTCGTATGGACGATTTTTTTTACTTTTGAAACATTTGAAGCTCGGACGTATCTAAATTGTCAAATGGGTATATAATAATAATGGTTACGCAAAAATTTCTACGACTGCTTGATGCAGTATATGCATGTAGCGTTTCCATGGCAACTAATGAAGATGGTAATGTCGTCATATTTCATATTCTATACTTACTTACTTCTGACGTGGACACGATTTTTGTATGTATATATATAGATGCGCCTCGGTGGTGTAGTGGTTAGCGTCGCTGACTACGAATCCATCGGCCCCGGGATCGAGACCCAGCGACGACAGCCGGCGCACAGCAAAACCCAGCTGTTCATCCTTCCACACAATAAAGAAAGTGGTTAGTAGATAAATGGGTACCCTGGATGGCCTATTGGTTAAGACGCTGGGCTGCTGGTGTGGCGTGGTTCAGGTTCCACGTTAAACTGTAGGTCTAAGGTGGAGTGAAAAGCTTGACCTTCGTCAGAATGAACAATTCGGGCGGAAGCTAAACAAAGGTTTTATATACAGTGTATATATATATATATCTATATATATATATATATATATATATACACACACACACACACACAGTGTATATATATATATATACATACATATATACACACAGTATATATATATATATATATATATATATATATATATATATATATATATATATATATTATACCATAGCTATTGGAACAATGCTCCCTATGCTGGTAATGGACTATACCACAAGTAATGTGCTATACAGGGGGTATTATACTCGTAGTAGTCCAGACCAAAGGTATGTGAAGGCAGTCTACAATTTATTATTTCTACTTTCCGCAATATTGTGCCTAGATCGGAATTGACAGAATTTGAACATGAATGGTAGTTGGTTGTTGTGTTTGACCATCCGTAAAATTGAACAGAATACGGTTCACGAAGTTCACCGAGGAAAATAGTGTACAGAAGTGGAGAACTGTGAGACGTGCTTCAGCATTTTTCATGGTTTGGACGAGGGCACCATAACCATTAGTACATAGTGTAGCACTTTGATCGTCAGTGTACTGCCAGCGTTGATGGCATTCTGTGACCTATTTCATAATATAACGCCCCATGTAAGAAAGAGCAGATTATAAAACAGTGATTGGAGGAGAATAGCAATGAAAACATTTCATGGACTATTCAGAGTCTTGACTTCAATCCCATAGAATCTCTTGGGATGAACAGGAGCGCCGAATCAGGAAGAGACCAACTTCTCTCGCTACACTGGAGACGGTAGGAATGGTGCTATATACGACTCCGAACCAATTACATCACCAATTTTCAGCTGTGTACGAACAAAAGGGGGTGAACGAAATAGTGAATTTTGTGTACTTTAAAGCTTGATTCTTAGTTTCGTAATTAAAGAGTGACTTTGGTTTTGTCCGTGACAAAATGTTTTTCCTTATTAAATTTCCTCTTGATTGATACCCATCACAAATTTCTATGTAAACTCCAATTTCTACGTTAACAAAAAAGGTTATTGGATCTTCTGAATCAGAGCTATTTAACTAAATTGTGTTTTCCGCATTTGCATTCTACGCTTACTTAGATGATGTATATTTAGTAGCCACTTTGGTTTCCTTGGACACAGTGTGCCACTTCCCGGAGAGAAATTAGTTTAGAAAGGACCTAACCTATCGTAGTTCCAGACTTAACAAGCTCCGTAAATGGAAGGAATTCACGTAGAAAGTTGTAATGGGCATCAATCGACGTGAAATTCAATAAAAAAAAATAATTTTGGGTACTTAAGAAGTGAGTAGTTTATCTTGGAAACAGTGAAAACTGAGATAAGAGCCTTAACTGACATATTTGACAACCACAGTCACTTGTTACTGCGAAACTACGATTAAACCATTAAAAATGCACAAAATTCCCTATTTCGTTCGTCCTTAATACGCAGTTGGTACGCAGAAGATTGATGACGGTTTGGTCCAGAGCTGTATTCATCCGGCCATGCATGAAGAGGCGGTAGAAATTACCCTTTCTCCGAATGAAACAGTCATTCGGTCCAAGTGTGGACTTGCATCCCGTTAAATACTGTATATTGTGAACAGCTGTCTTTTTTAATTTTATCTGTTGGTCATATATATATATATATATATATATATATATATATATATATATATATATGGGTAGGAATATACCTTCGCGAAATGAGAAATCATCGCGCGGAACCTTTGTAAGGTTGTAAGGTAAGGTTATGATGAATAAAACCACGAAGGAAAGGAAACACAAAATGGTGCTCAAGCGCTTTCGTCTAATGACATCCTCAGGAACACTGAAGTACATAAAAGGGTGACAGCCTATATATAGGTTACAGAAAAAAAAAATATATATATATATATATATCTATATATATATGCAATAAACGGAGAAGTAAAAATAAAAAATAAAAATTAAAGGATTAACAGAGAGGCATACAGATTTGTAAGGAAAAATATCGATTTTTAGCACAAGATCAAATGAATTATAAAAATACAAATTTATACTGGAAATCTGCCCTACCTTTACGGTCTTATTAAAACCCAAACCTGGCAACCCTATGCGCCCTATTATTAGCTCGGTGGGCTCTATTACTTATAAACTCTCCAAATGGCTTGTCAAAGTCTTGTCCCCCATTCTCGGAACTATCTCTGATTCACATGTAAAAAATTCCATGGATCTTACTGAAAAATTGAATAATGCACGTACTGAAACTAACGATAGATTGATCAGTTTTGACGTGTGTTCATTGTTTACAAAAGTGCCGATTGACGATATGCTTGACTTTCTCTCCCAAGAATTACATAAGTATGACCTGCCACTACCTTCACACATTGTTTTGCATCTTATTAAGCTTTGCATCAAAGACTGTAAATTCACTTTCAATAACGAGTATTATCAACAAGTTTTTGGGATGGCCATGGGCAACTCCTTATCGCCCCTCCTCTCCAATATTTATATGGAGTTTTTCTAAATTACTTACATTCCGAGAATCCTGGGGGTTGGCATCCCTTGGTTGCGGTACGTCAACGATATTTTGTGTATCTGGCCCATGAATCGTGACCTGGATAACTTCCTCCTTCAGTTAAATGATCAAGTCCCCTCCATTAAGTTTACTTTAGAAGTGGAACAAGACAATTCAATCCCATTTTTGGATGTGCGTGTACATAGGGAAAGCCCAGGTTTTAAGTTTAGTATCTATCGGAAAACAACAAACAATTTGTCCTACGTACACTTTTACTCGGGACATGACACCCCCACTAAGAAGGCCATTTTTTCATCAATGTTTCTCCGCTCCCTTAGGATCGCCAGTCCGGAATACATCGATGCCGAATTGGAAAAAGTCAACGGTATTGGAAGTGATCTGTGTTATCCATCTGCGTTTATGGAATCTTGTCTCAACAAGGCAAAACGAACTTTCTATCGTGTCAATAATAACACTCGTACTTTGTCAAAAAATATTTTAGTACTTCCATTTTTCCCGGGCTTTTTAGGCATTGCTAATGTACTTAAACTTTTGGATATTAATGTAGTATTTTCATATAACAATATTGTGAAAAATATCATTGTAAAAAATAGCCCTACCAATAATTCAGGCATTATCTATAAAATTGGGTGTAAACAATGTGATTCCTTTTACATAGGTCAGACGGGAAAGGATTTGCACACACGTATAAAACAGCATCAATATTCCGTTAGAACAGGACAGTTGTCCAGTGCCCTTTTTGTCCATTTGTCAGAGTTATCCCACTGTACTGATTGGAATAATGCTTCAGTTTTATTCCACTCTAGCAACATTGTTAATAGAAATATTCTTGAGTCTGCCATTATCGAACTTTCAAATAACTTCAACATAAGCAAAGGTCTTTTTCAACTCGATCCTGTTGTTTTGAATTCCTTCAAAACAGATTTAGATAAGAAGGGTAGAACGCTAAATCTTTGGTAAACTTGTATGCTACTTTATTAACTTTTAATTTTCATTTTATTTTTATATACATCGAAACTTAACCAAAAAGGCAGAGTGGTAAAACCCGGGCAGATTTCCAGTATAAATTTGTATTTTTATAATTCATTTGATCTTGTGCTAAAAATCGATATTTTTTCCTTACAAATCTGTATGCCTCTCTGTTAATCCTTTAATTTTTAATTTTTATTTTTACTTCTCCGTTTATTGCATATATATTATATATATATATTTTTTTTTTCTGTAACCTATATATAGGCTGTCACCCTTTTATGTACTTCAGTGTTCCTGAGGATGTCATTAGACGAAAGCGCTTGAGCACCATTTTGTGTTTCCTTTCCTTCGTGGTTTTATTCATCGTAAATATTTTTCACGTGTTACTTTCGTGAAATAATTTATATATATATATTATATTATATATATATATATATATTATATATATACATTTCAACTGCAAAGAACACGCAGTATAATTATCGTAAAGAACGACGCTTGTATAGGAGAAACTTCCGCGCAAGATGAGGAGGGAGAACGAACAAATGAAAAAATGAGGTAACCACCCGGGAATCGAACCCGGGTGGTTATCATATCTGACCGGCAATCGGAAGATCCCGGGTTCGATTCCCGGGTGGTTACCTCATTTTTTTCATTTGTTCGTTTTCCCTCCTCATCTTGCGCGGAAGTTTCTCCTATACAAGCGTCGTTCTTTACGTTAATATATATATAATATATATATATATATATATATATATATATATATAAGCAAAGAACCACAGGGAAAAGGAAAAGGAAACACGAAATCCGAACGCTTTCGTGATATATTCACATCTTCAGGGACAAGAAAGCTGTGAATATATCACGAAAGCGCTCGGATTTCGTGTTTCCTTTTCCTTTTCCCTGTGGTTCTTTGCTTATTAAAAACATCACGTGTTGTTCTGTGATTTTATTGCATATATAATTTAGTGGTGGACGGATATCCGCATCCGCATCATTTTTAACATCCGCATCCGCACTTCTGACTGCGGATGTTATGCGGATATCACCTCTAATAAATTATGCAATTTACAATTAAATTAGCTTATAAAGTAGCTTATAAGGCCCAGTCATGCACATTTCATGTAAAGTATTAATTATATAATGAACAAACAAATATATAAACCTCAAAATATAAATACCTATAAATACCTGGTAACACAGAAAATTGAATGAAAATTGTTTCATTAAATTTTCTGTGGCTGAAACTCTTGAGAAAGTTATTATTTTTATCATAATGAAAACATTAATATTAATTTTAATTCTTATGCATTGCCTGCCATAATAGTAATATCACGAAATTTGAAAAATTATGTCATATATTCATAATTCTATATTATATTGATAGATTAACTAAATATCCGCATCCGCATCCGCGTATATTGAAATTAAAAATCCGCATCCGCAGATGTTGAAAAACTGACATCCGGTCCACCACTAATATATATATATATATATATATATATTACGGCTTTTTTGCGAAATCGGCCGTTTTGCAAAAAGATCGGCCTTTTTGCAAAAGGCCAAAAACCCGGCCTTTTTGCATAATGGCATTAAATGCCAGGCCACTTTGCAAACAGGCCGGCATATTGGCCATTTTGCAAAATGACTAGTAATGCTGTCTGCCATTTTGCGTGAAGGCAGTACTCCAATTAAGAGATTCAATCCAGTTCGATTGAAATTATTGAAATTATTGAAATTTTAATTATTGAATGGTTAGGTTAAGGCATGATATTTTTGTTAAACACGAAAATATCACGCCTTAACCTAACCAATCTTCAAGGGCGGACAGTTGACCTAACCGGGCATTCAGTTAACCTAACCGGCCATTCAGTTGACCTAACCGGCCATTCACTGTCCAGTTCAATGTGAAGTTCTGCCGTTTCGCAAAATGGCCGACAGCATTACCAGTTATTTTGCAAAATGGCCAATATGCCGGCCTGTTTGCAAAGTGGCCTGGCATTTAATGCCATTATGCAAAAAGGCCGAGCTTTTTGCAAAACGGCCGATTTCTCAAAAACGCCGTAACATATATATATATATATATATATATATATAAGCAAACAACCACAGGGAAAAGGAAACACGAAGTCCGAGCGCTTTCGTGATATATTCACATTATCAAGGAAAAACAGAAAATAGACGGAGATTACAAAGTAAATGAGTTAAATAAACAAGCAAAAAATTCACAATCGGCACCTCAAATTAAAGGCCATAAAGCCCTCTAAAGATTTTTTCAATTGATAACATAATCTGTAGGCTGCTAAATTACTAAATATAAAAGAACTATATAGATGAAATTAGACAAAAAACCAATACAGAGAACAAAATTATTATAATGGTTATTAACACTAATATTTAATTAAAGCAGGCAATTAAATGGCAAGAATTTAATGAAACAAATAGATAACATAGATAACAAATAGATAACATAATCTGTAGGCTGCTAAATTACTAAATATAAAAGACCTATATAGATGAAATTTAGACAAAAAACCAGTACGGAGAACAAAAATTATTATAATGGTTATTAACACTAATATTTAATTAAAGCAGGAAATTAAATGGCAAGAATTTAATGAAACAAAGGGAATGGTGCCATCGTCTTACAGAATATTACAAAATTTCTACAAACAGTCTGAAAAATTGTTTTCCCAAAAGCAAACCAGTTGAAAAGTCCAATAAACCACCCAGCAACCAAAGATTATACACGAAAGAAATATTACAATTAAAATAGACACATAAGAATGTTAACAGTTCTTAAAATAATATTTATTTATTTAACCAGGGCAAACCGTTAAGGGGCAAGAATGCGGTCAAGAAAACAATAGGCCCTTCGCCACCTTTCTAACAATGCACGAGTCTAATTTATACAGCCCAGGGCTAATATTAAAGACCAAGTCCGCATTATTCTTGATCACACTTGATTCCAGTATATTTCTGCTGCTAACAATAGCTTTACTAAACCTTAATTTGGAAGCATTTTTCCAATCAATGGGATGATTAGTATCTCTTACGTGAATGAAAATGGCGTTAGATTCCTGGCCACTTCTTATACTGTATTGATGCTGTTTAATACATAACTCAAGGGTCTTACCAGTTTGGCCAATGTAAAATTTATTACATATTGTGCCAGGGATTTTATATACACAACCCTGTTCACTTAAAGGGGAGTTCTTAATCAATGAATTCTTAATTACATCTAAATTTTTGAACGCAATATTTACGTTAAAAGTCCTCAGCAGATTCGGCAGATCAAGGAAATTTTCCCTGAATGGTAACATTAAAACATTTTTTGTGTTATAAGGAATCTTATCCTTTACTTCGTAGAAGGTTTTCTTTGCCATTTTTAAGGACTTATCTATGCAGTTCTTTGGGTATTTTAAATCAAAAGCAATTTTGTATATTTTACTAATTTCGTCGTCAATGAACTCTGGGCTACAAATTCGTAGGCCTCTTAGGAACAAAGTAGAAAGAACGGATCGTTTTACATTAATGTGGTGATCAGAATAATAATGTATATAGGAACATTATTATTCTGATCACCACATTAATGTAAACGATCCGTTCTTTCTACTTTGTTCCTAAGAGGCCTACGAATTTGTAGCCCAGACAGAGTTCATTGACGACGAAATTAGTAAAATATACAAAATTGCTTTTGATTTAAAATACCCAAATAACTGCATAGATAAGTCCTTAAAAATGGCAAAGAAAACCTTCTACGAAGTAAAGGATAAGATTCCTTATAACACAAAAAATGTTTTAGTGTTATCATTCAGAGAAAATTTCCTTGATCTGCCGAATCTGCTGAGGACTTTTAACGTAAATATTGCGTTCAAAAATTTAGATGTAATTAAGATTCATTGATTAAGAACCCCCTTTAAGTGAACAGGGTTGTGTATATAAAATCCCTGGCACAATATGTAATAAATTTTACATTGGCCAAACTGGTAAGACCCTTGGTTACGTATTAAACAGCATCAATACAGTATAAGAAGTGGCCAGGAATCTAACGCCATTTTCATTCACGTAAGAGATACTAATCATCCCATTGATTGGAAAAATGCTTCCAAATTAAGGTTTAGTAAATCTATTGTTAGTAGAAATATACTGGAATCAAGTGTGATCAAGAATAATGCGGACTTGGTCCTTAATATTAGCCCTGGGTTGTATAAATTAGACTCGTGCATTGTTAGAAAGGTGGCGAAGGGCCTATTGTTTTCTTGACCGCATTCTTGCCCCTTAACGGTTTGCCCTGGTTAAATAAATAAATATTATTTTAAGAACTGTTAACATTCTTATGTGTCTATTTTAATTGTAATATTTCTTTCGTGTATAATCTTTGGTTGCTGGGTGGTTTTATTGGACTTTTCAACTGGTTTGCTTTTGGGGAAACAATTTTTCCAGACTGTTTGTAGAAATTTTGTAATATTCTGTAAGACGATGGCACCATTCCCTTTGTTTTCATTAAATTCTTGCCACTTAATTTCCTGCTTTAATTAAATATTAGTGTTAATAACCATTATAATAATTTTTGTTTTCTGTACTGGTTTTTTGTCTAAATTTCATCTATATAGTCTTTTATATTTAGTAATTTAGCAGCCTACAGATTATGTTATCTATTTGTTATCTATGTTATCTATTTGTTTTCATTAAATTCTTGCCATTTAATTGCCTGCTTTAATTAAATATTAGTGTTAACCATTACAATAATTTTTGTTTCTGTATTGGTTTTTTGTCTAATTTCATCTATATAGTTCTTTTATATTTAGTAATTTAGCAGCCTACAGATTATGTTATCAATTGAAAAAATCTTTAGAGGGCTTTATGGCCTTTAATTTGTGGTGTCGATTGTGAATTTTTTGCTTGTTTATTTAACTCATTTACTTTGTAATCTCCGTCTATTTTCTGTTTTTCCTTGATAATGTGAATATATCACGAAAGCGCTCGGACTTGGTGTTTCTTTTTCCCTGTGGTTGTTTGCTTATTAATAAGATCACGTGTTATTCTGTGATTTTAGTGCACACATATATATATATATATATATATATATATATATATATACCGTATATATATGAAAATTATTTCACGAAAGTGACACGTGAAAAATATTTATGATGAATAAAACCACGAAGGGAAAAGAAACACAAAGTGGTGCTCAAGCGCTTTCGTCTAATGACATCCTCAAGATGTTCCTGTTCCTGAGGATGTCATTAGACGAAAGCGCTTGAGCACAACTTTGTGTTTCTTTTCCCTTCGTGGTTTTATTCATCATATATATATATATATATATATATAAAAGCACTTTTTACCTGTCTTTAATTTGGTCCTGAATGCACGTTTTTCCATCGACGGAGAGTGTGATCCTGCCCTGCACTGGCACATGTAAGACCCTGGAGTTGGTACGCAAACATGACCGCAAAGTTGGCCCGGAAATAGTAGGCAAAGATCTTCCGATCTGACGAAATAATGATAATAATAATGATAAGCTTTATTGGCAGGAAACAAATCCCATAAAATAGTATACTATTCTTGAAGGTAATAAACAATAATAAATTTAAAAAACTAAAAACTATAACTGAAAGAGAAATAAAAATAAGATACGGACTGAAACAAGTAATAATAGAAACTAGGTACCTACTGCTAAGATGACAATAATAATGTTTATTGGCACGAGACAGATTATCCACATCTCAAAGCAAAAAAAAGGTACAGTATCCATCAGGGTAATGAACGATACAACTAATTTTTTTATGCAGGAAGGAGGGCCAAGGGCAAATGCCACTAAAACGGCCCCACCCATAGAAGAAGAAGCGAGCCAAAATGAAGGTGCAGGGTTTTCGAGGTGCTGGTTACTCTGCGTTTGAAAGATCGGAGGTCATAGACATAGGGGGGGGGGCAATGGCTTGAGAAAGATTGTTCCAGAATTGACCGGCTGAGTAGATGAAAGATAGAAAACGTTAGAGAGTTGGAAAGAAAAGGAATGAGAATGTGTCGAAATTCTGGTACTGCGTGCTCTCCTGAAAGGAGGAGGCATGCAGTTAGAGAGTTCAGAAGAGAAGTATCCGTTATAATAGCGATAGTAAAGAGAGAGTGAAGCAACACTGTGGCGAAGAAAGAGAGATTGAAGACAGTTAGTAAGGGGCGGGGAACTGATGAGACGAAAACCCTTTGATTTCACCCGGTCAAGTAGAGCTGTGTGTGTTGAGCCACCCACACATCAGAAGCGTACTCCATACAGGGGCGGACAAGACCCCTGTACAGAGACAGCAAATGAGTGGGAGTGAAGAAACTGCAGAGTTGGCACAGTACACCTAACCTCTTAGAAGCTGTTTTTGAAAGAGAATATATGTGATATTTCCAGGAAAGTTCACAAGAAAAAGAAACACCAAGAATGTTAAGAGAAGAGGAAGGATTGAATTGTGTATTGTAAATGCGCCATAGCCGTCCTACATGAACCATGGGATGACTGCTGAGAGGGACGTTTTGTGAAGCGGATGGAGAAGTGAAAAGTGGAATCATCAGCATAGGAGTGGATAGGACAGGAAGTGCGACCTAACAGATCATTGATAAATAAAAGGAAAAGAGTGGGTGACAGGACAGAACCCTGAGGAGCACCACCGTTAATAGCTTCAGGAGAAGAACAGTGGCCAGCTATAACCGCAGGTATAGAACGGCCAGAAAGGAAATCGGAGATGAAGGCAAAGATAGAGGCAGGAAAAGATGACAGGTAGAAACTGAAGGAGAGCAGTTTGGAAATTAAAGATTCGTGCGAGACTCTATAAAAAGCTCTTAATGTGTATAGAGCAATAGCAAAGGTTTCACGAAAATCCCGAAAGGAGGATGACCAAGAAGCAGAGAGATATGCAAGAAGATTGCCAGTAGAGTCCCTTGCGGAACCCATACTGACGATCTCAAAGAAGATTGTGAGAAGAGAGGTGTTTAAGAATCTTCCTATTAAGGATAGATTCAGAAACTTTAGAAAGGCAAGACAGCGAAGCAGTTGTACGATAGCCGGAGGATTGAGAGCGGTCACCCTTTTTTGGAACAGGCTGAATGAAAGCGAACTTCCAGCAGGAGGAAATGTGCCAGATGAAAGAAAAAACGAAAAAGTTTGCCTAGACAGGGTGTCAGCACAAGAGCTGAGTTCTTACGAACAACAGGAGGAACACCGTCAGGACTGTACGCCTTCCTAGAGTTGAGCCCAGATAAGGCAGAAAATACATCTTTGGAAGCGATTCTAATTTCAGACATAATTGAGTCAGAGGGAGGAGGAAATGGAGGAACAGCACCGGAACCATCTAGGTTTGAGCTGGAGGCGAATAGTTCAGCTTTATCGGGAGCAGTGACGGCAACCGAGCCGTCGAAATGGAAAAGAGGAGGGAAAGAAGAAGTAAGATTGTTGGAGAGGTTCTTGGCTAGATGCTAGAGAGAGCGAGAAGAATTAGAATTAGATAGGTTTTCATATTTCTGTCTGACACGAAACGCAGAAACGTGTAGACTTTTGATCCACAGATTATCGGCTAGATGCATGTTCGCATTTGAATCCTACTAGACAAGGGCATTCATTGCTGAATTTAGAATTTATGTCAGTATTAACCGTTTTAATTAGTATCCTGGTGTACTTGAAGAATTCAGGATTAATTGAAATCGACTACACACGAAGTATTTTAACCGCTTTTTAATGTACGAAGGAATGGTTCGTAGTCATGAAAAAGGATAATTTTAGAAGGCCTATATGTGTAGGAACCTATGCTAAAGATGAATTACTTACGACCACTAATAAGAATGGAGCTACTGGTTACATTTTGATACTGATATTTCTTCATGTCCGAAAACAGTGATGTTGTAATAATCACTATTTTGACTAGCTTGGATTACGTCCATCTCTGGACGTTATATAATATATTTCCTTATTTTTATATTTAGATTATACAAGATATTTCCTGAAATATTTGACTCTTAATGTAAATGGAACTTATATACATATATACACACTGTATATACACACTCGATTTTGCTTCCACCCAAATTATTGATTCTGACGAAGGTCAAGCTTATTGTCCCACCTTAGACCCACAGCTTAACGCGGAACCACGACCCACCATGGGTAGTCAGGTTATAAAACAACAAATTTCTTTTTAATATCAGGCAGTTTAATAATTTTCACTGAACTATAAAAAAACATTTCTTAAAAACACCATAAATCACAACTGTTTTGAAAATTCATAGTTGTAAGTATTTGGAACAGACAGGCTCGGTGTAGGAGTCAGGAATTACTCTACGGAAAAAAAGCACTCTAGAGTGCACGATGCCTAAGGTGAGATGTACTCTAGGGATTAAAGTAGAGTGCATCTCACGAAGGCAAAACGCACTCTGGTAAGATGAAAATCACTCCAGAGTGCTCCACACCCGATTTTTTTTTATTCAGGTGTGGAGCACTCTACTTACTGCACTACTGTGCTTTCAGTTGTGCGTAGTTTTAGTAACAACTGAACTGTGCTTCTGGTGTTTTTCACCACTTTGGTAATTATTCGTCAAATGGCTGCGCGCGACTTTGGATATGAGAATATGTTTTTCTGTGCCAGTATTAATAAACATTGTTAGGGTTACTCCTAAGGTTACCCCTAAAAATTATTAACTGGAAGATGGTCCAAGAAATAATTCTAAAATAGCTTGTAGTAGTAACTTTTAATTAATTGTAGAAATACCGCTAGGAGTTTGAGTTTCTTTTATATCTAGCAAGAAGCAAATGTGTAATAACTGTTATTTAGCTAAATAAAGCATAGAAATAAGTAATTTATTTTTTCTGAATGTACAATTAAGAAACATTAAAAAAATGGACATTAATGGGACAAAAAAGCTCAGCAGTGGAATGCCTTGGAATAGTTCTAGAATCAACGCGACAATTTATCCCAACTATGGCTACATGGAGTCAGCAAAATCAGTAAATTAGGTCTGCCAAGCCCGAAGCCCAAAAGAGAACCGAGATATAAATGTAAGGCATTAGGCAAGCCACTTAAGGTGGATAAAATTGCACGTGATGGCAATTGTCTTTTTAGAGCTGTAAGTAAGAAAGTTACATTGTCGGAGGAGCATCATACCACATTTAGAGAAATTGCTGTACAAACTTTAGAAAACCCATTGTATAGG
Source organism: Bathynomus jamesi (assembly GCA_023014485.1). Lineage (NCBI taxonomy): Eukaryota > Metazoa > Arthropoda > Malacostraca > Isopoda > Cirolanidae > Bathynomus > Bathynomus jamesi. Next base: position 25,780 of record JAJOZX010008713.1, read on the forward strand.
CCAAGGTTTGAAGCAATGATTGGGCAAAAAGTAAATGACTACAGGAATACCTCGAAATTCGTCGTGAATTTGCGTTGGTAAACAGTTGAATTTCGTCAATTTCGATCGTTTTTTTTTCACATTTTTAAAAAAACGACTAATCTGCGAATATGGACGACGGATTGCGAAACTATAGGTAGTAAAACATTGACGACGAATCTGCGAAACGACGAAATTCGAAACGACGAATTTTGAGGTATTCCTACTTGAAAAGCAGCAACATGGAAGAAGACACCATCTGGGGAACGGACATAGAACTTATGGCTTTGGCTTCAGCTCTGAATACTAAAATAGCATATTCAGCCACCAGGAGCAACAAATGCAAGTTGGTTTATTTATAAACCAATTCATCACCAAGAAGTCAATAAAGCATCAGTGATGACAATTTACTTCATAAATTCTGGTAACCATTTTGAGCGTGTTTTCAGTGTCAGCAGCAAGATTAATTAAAGAGACATATAGAATAATCATTAATTATATGAAATAAATTGTGGTTTATAAAATAATAATTAATGAGTTCTGTTTTTTGCATGTAGGAATATTATGTAGATTGTGTCTGTATAAAGCTTTAATGCTCATACTTTCACTTTGTGAAGTAGTGTTTTTCAACATAGTAGAGTGCATCTCACCTGATGATAAAATGCACTCTAAGTGAACGGTGCCGAGGTGCAAATTACGCTGGAGTGTGTTTCACCGTCAAACACCGTGCACTCTAGAGCTTAGCCCACCTAGAGTGGTTGACGCCTGTTACACCGGCCCAAGGATTTTTGCCGCTTTCAGCGAACTATGACTTTGGCGCCCCCCCCCCCCGGCATTCAAAATAGAGGAAAATGAGAAGTTTGGAATAAGTTAGCGTGAAACCAATTTGCAGGAGTTGGTGGAGGAGGGAATTGGTTTCTCCTCTTCTTCTGCACTCTTAGCCAGCCATGCGTAGTTGGTCAGGGACTTTGCACAATATATATACACCAGGTGTTCCAAAAACATGTTCCTATTTCTAAATAAATGTCCTAAGCTAAAAAGGAATCTAGAATCAAAGACAAACACAATAGGTACGTAAAACATAGTTTATTAACATTAATTAAACATGTTTAGTGTAATCGCCATTTTTTCTAACACAATATTCAACCTTACACAAATGTTTGACATAATTTTTGGAAATAGTTCAGCTGGGATGTTATTGATTACCTCGTAGACTCTGATCTTTAGGTCTTCAAGTGTCTTATGCCTGGTAGAATAGATCCTGTCTTTTATGTAACCCCACAAAAAAATAATCAATGGGTGTGAGGTCAGGTGAGTATTGGGACCATTCCACTATTAGGGAGATCAATCGCCCGGAAAAATGCTTCCACAAAAGGTTGCAAGTTTCACAAGTAGTGTGTGGAGGTGTTCGATTCTGCTGAAACCACTGTGAATCTGTGGTAATGCAGTTATTTCTTTTACGGGACAAACTAATTAGTTGTGGTAAGTAGTAATCTTGTAGCATCTGACAATATGAATTTTGCGTTACTGTTACCACTTTTCCAGTTTCATTCTCAAAGAAGTAGGGACCTACTACACCATACCACCAACAGCGGCTCAACATGGATTCAGACCTCACCACTCAAACACGACATTACTCACTAACCTCACGCAGCACATCATGGATGGCATCAACTCCAGGCGACCAGCTGAATGTACACTATTAGCAACAATAGACATTAGTAAAGCATTTAATGCTATCCCACGCTTCCCTCTCATAAACAATACTCAACACAAACATGCACAATAACACCAAAAGGTGGCTGAGCAACTATCTCTCAGGAAGATACTCACATGTCACATTTAATGGCAAGTCATCCAAAAACAAGCTTTTTCCGAACGGGGTCCCTCAAGGCTCTGTTCTCTCACCAACACTGTTCAACTTATACATGCATGACATTCCAACACCCATAGATAACAAGCTTACCTTATCATATGCAGATGACATCACTCTAACATCCACCCACAACAACATCGACACCGCTACAAATAACCTACAAACATGCATAAACAGTATACAAGACTGGCTCACACACATAGACTCAAAGTAGCGCCCACAAAATTAACCATCACCTTGCTAACAAGCAACACAAAAGAACACCATATAACTCCACAGCTTACACAACACCAACATTCCACACACTCATAGGACCAAAATACTTGGGGTCACATACAACACATCATTATCTTTTGCAAACCACATTCAGGACATTAAAAACAAATGTACGTCAAGACTTAACACGCTTAGGGTACTAACAGGCACAAACTTTGGACACCAGCAGGAAACAACATCACTCATATACAAACAATATATTCGCTCAGTTATGGACTATGCTAGTCCATGCCCTGCACCCATTATCTCAACCACCTTACAGACAATACAAAACAACGCACTTCGTATCATTACAGGATGTACTCAAACAATACCAACAACTGCACACACAAACAAATATACTGAAAATTAGAGAACATTTAGACATGAGGGGAACACAATTCATGACAGCAGCCACAATTAATTAACCCACAACACCCTTGCCACTACATGTATAATCATGCACCAACACCTCGCACCATTAAGGTAACACCAGAGAGACATTATAACCAAATACTCCATTCCATACCACGCCACACAGACATCACACAGTACAGAAAACACACACACACAAGTAAGTAAGTTTACCATTTTAGCTCTATTTACAAAGAAATTACAAAAAAAATTACAAAAAAATTACAAAGTATATTTACAAAAAAAAATTACAAATATACTCATAAAATCCAATTGAACTGGGATGAGTATTTCTTAGTTAAAATATTTTAACAAATTCAAGTACAAACATTATACAAGTAAATAATAAATAATAAATAATAATAATAATAATAATAATAATAAATAATATAATAGATAAAAGTAAATAATAAATAATAATAAATAAATAAATAATAAATAATAATTAATAAAAGTAAATAATAAATAATAAACAATAAACTTAAACCTTTGCAAAATATTTTAATATCTACGAATATCTACAAAAAAAATGGACTCACTGGTGACTATTCTCCACACTAAAACCAGTATGCAAGTCAACATGGCAGAGGAAGAAAACAAAAACAGAAACCCATGCATAAAATGTGCATTAGACTGCAGCCTACATGCATTAAAATGTGATGAATGCAGACTATGGATACACTACAGTTGTAGTGAACTACCTATTTATTTCCTACTCATCCTTCAAAATTCAAAAAGAAAATTCTCATGCTTTAGATGTGCTCGTCAAATTTGCGATGACTATGACAGGCAATTTGAAGAGCTTGAAGTAGAACTGGCAGGTGAGTTACAGGAGGAGGAAATTATCATTGCAAATGCAGAGCTTGCTGAAAAAGTGAGAAACCCTCAGGATGAGACCCTAGAGAGAGGGAAACTGCAAGCAAAAAGGGCACCAAAAGAGAAAAAACAAGAACAGGAAATGGACACTAAGACCTTCAACAAAGTGAACAACCCCACTGTACAGTCACCAAAAAGCCAAAGTGAAACTAAGAGGCCAGTATGCAAGTATTACAGGAGGGGCTTGTGTAAATATGGACTTAAGGGAAGAGAATGCCCATTTGCTCACCCACCACTCTGCAAAAAATTTATACACGATGGGAATGGCATTTCTGGATGTAGATCCAATGCAAGATGTCCCTATTTTCATCCCCAAATTTGCCAGAGCTCATGGTGGGAAAGAAGTTGTTTTAAAGAGAACTGCAATCTGGCCCACCTGAAGGGAACAATCCGATTCCAACCACATCAAACTCAACGGAGAGAATACCAGGATAGTGAGCCTACTATCCATCAGCACTATTTAGCCCAAGGGATGCAAGAAAACCCAAGACCAAATACCATTCCTGCACCCAGATCTTATGCTGATGTAGCGGGTCCAGGTAAGCCCACTGGTGAAAATAGTACAGCAAGCAACCATGAAACCCCATTGGGGTTTTACCACCTCATAAAACAAATACAAGACATTCAAAGCTCACTTGGGCTCCTCATACAAAAGCAAACGAAAACCCCAGCAGGAACCCTACAAATGCCCTACATGTGGGAGATGAAACAAATGGCTCCACAAATGTATCAATAATTTACTTAAACATCCAGGGCCTTTACCCAAACTCAAACCATACCAAAGTACCTTACCTAAAGAGCCTAGTGGAAAACACTACTACTAGCATAGTTATAGCCCTCACAGGAACACACCTGAACCCCATGATCATGAGTAGTGAAATTACAATCAAAGGGTACACCACCCATAGATGTGACAGAGAAGACCGTCTAAATGGTGGTGTCCTGATGTACATCCCTGAAAACATTCAAAGTGAACTGCTCATGGCATACTCAAATGGAGCCTGTGAACTCCTAATCATCATGCTCAGCATAAATAAGGAAGACATAATACTAGTGAATATCTATATCCCCCCCCAGATAGCTCCCATCTAGAGCTCACTGAAGTCCTGGAAAAAATCAGGCAATGCCCAGCTATTGTAGACTCAACAAGAGACTTAATCATTACAGGAGACTTTAATCTCCCAAATTGCACCTGGAACCAATATGGTGGTATGAAATCAGGGACAAAAAGGTCCAAATCAAAACACCTGAATGAGTTTATGGAAAACTGCTCCTAATACAGGGTGTCCCAGAATTAACTATCTATTTCAATGAAATCGGACAAATTTTTTAAAAACACTTTTATTTATGTTTATCATGTTTAATATGTGTTAAAAATGTATAAATTTCTAAATTTTTTTCATAATTTTATTTTCATAATTTTTTCATTATCTGGTCCAATGAAAGACCGTCTGAAGTCATAGAATGGCAAAGAGACTCTCCAAAAGTTAACGTGTGGCTTGGAATGACCAAATCCAAAGTTTATGGCCCATTCTTTGCGGAAGCAACTGTAACAGGTACCGTCTACCTTGATATGCTTCAGCAGTTTCTCGAACCACAGCTTCTTGATGATGGCATTCTTGATAATGTTGTGTTTCAACAAGAAGCATTGATCTTTTGGCGATAAACCTTTGTTTTTATGAAACCCCATGCAAAGAAATCCAGGGTGGTCAAATCCGGAGAACGCGGAGGCCAAGGTCGAGGTCCTCCACGTCCAATCCACCGATTCGGAAGGCGTCTGTTGAGGTATTCTCGAACAATTAGAGCATAATGACATGGTGCTCCATCTTGTTGAAACACAACATTATCAAGAATGCCATCATCAAGAAGCTGTGGTTCGAGAACTGCTGAAGCATATCAAGGTAGACGGTACCTGTTACAGTTGCTTCCGCAAAGAAGAATGGGCCATAAATTTTGGATTAGGTCATTCCAAGCCACACGTTAACTTTTGGAGAGTCTCTTTGCCATTCTAAAAATAAAACTATGAAAAACTATGAAAAAATTCTGAAAATAAAATTCTGAAAAAAATTTAGAAATTTATACATTTTTAACACATATTAAACATGATAAACATAAATAAAAGTGTGTTTTTAAAAAATTTGTCCGATTTCATTGAAATAGATAGTTAATTCTGGGACACCCTGTACAACATGTCCACTGCCCAACTAGAAAAAATAATATCCTAGATTTAGTGCTGACAAATAATGCAACTACAATTGACCACATTGTTATAACACCAACTATACACTCCGACCACAATGTCATGCACATATTCACAAACTTGTCCCTCCACAAATGTAAGCAAGACCCATGCCAAACGAACTTGCCAGACTCTGCCATAAACCTGCACAAGTCAGACTGGACATCAATAAATAACTGTCTGGGAGAAATAAACTGGGAAGATGAATTAGAAAACCTAAAGCCAGAAGAATGCTGGAGTAGAATACAAGACCTGCTGTCATCAGCATTATACAAACACACACCAAAGAAAAACGATAGTGCACAGAAGTACCGGACAAAAGAGCACAGATACAGAAGGACACTTATGAGAAAGAGAACAAAGCTATCTAAACAACTGACAAAGCAATTAAGTGATACAAGACATAGTAACATCCGGAATCAGATACTGATGTTAGAACTTAAAATAAAGGAGTCAACCATAAGAGAGAATATTGATAATGAACACAAAGCTATTGGCACTATAAAGGAAAATAGCAAATTCTTCTTTAGCTATGCTAAACGCAAAGCAGTTATCAAGACGAGCATTGGCCCATTGCTTGCTAAAGATGGACTAACTCTCACATCTAATACACAGGAAATGGCAAACATTCTACAATCTCAATATGCTTTAAGCTGGAGTACCCCTGTAGTAGCAAAGAAAATAAAAACTACAGCATTTTTTGATAGAGAAGAAAATGACCAAGACAGACCATTATTGGAAGATATACAAATAACCACTAGGGATATACAACAGGCAATAACAGAGCTACCGGGGAGTTCAGCCCCTGGTCCAGATGGAATTGGAGCCAAGATTCTTAAGGAATGCAAACATACTTTATCTCTGCCTTTGAAAATCCTGTGGAGATCCTCACTAGACACCAGTAGAATACCACCAATCATGAAACAAGCAAATATTACCCCAATCTACAAAGGAGGCAAAAGAAAGGAAGCCAAGAACTATAGACCCATATCTTTGACTTCCCATATTATTAAAATATTTGAGAAAGTCCTGAAAAGGCACATTGTCAGTTTTATAAAAAATGAACATCTCTTAGAAGACTTTCAACATGGCTTCAGACTCAAGAGATCCTGCCTTACTGAACTTATAGACCATTGCAATACAATCCTACAATATTTGGGAGAAAACCACAATGTTGATGTCATCTATCTAGACTTTGCAAAAGCTTTTGACAAGGTTGACCATGGTATATTATTCCATAAACTAAAAGAACTTGGTATTTGTGGAAAAATAGGAAAATGGATCCATGCCTTTCTCTCTGACAGAAAACAAATAACAATTGTAAATGGAGCAAGATCTATAGAAAAAGAATGATTAGTGGAGTGCCGCAAGGCACAGTACTAGGACCAATTCTATTCATTATAATGCTAAACAATATAAACTGTAACCTAGGAAGCTCTCTCCTGTCATTCGCAAATGATACCAGAATACTAAGACCAATTACAGAAAAAGAAGACTGTGTAAAGCTACAAAAAGATCTACAAACTATATATGCATGGGCAGATGCAAACAATATGGCCTTCAATGAAGACAAATTTGAACTAATTAAGTATGGACCAAATAAATCCCTGAAAGAACAATTCAACTACACTGGACCCACAGGAAAAGATATTGTACAAACTGATCATGTCAGGGATCTAGGGATTATATTATCTGAAGATGCAACATTCAACAGGCACATTGACAAAGTAACCTCATCATGCAAACAACTAATAGGATATATACTGAGGACATTCAGAACTAGGGACAGTATGACCATGCTTACCCTGTGGAAATCACTTGTCCTTCCACGCAATGACTACTGCTCTCAATTATGGTTTCCCCACAAACAGAATGAATTGCAAAAATTGAGGGCCTACAAAGAACCTTCACCTCGTATATTAAACAACCTGATGGGCAACAGGTGAGTAAAAACAAATTAAACTACTGGGATAGGCTCAGAGGCCTCAACCTTTATTCCATAGAGAGAAGTTTGAGAGATACATCCTAATCTACACCTGGAAAATTCTAGAAGGGATTTAGTTGCCCCCAATACTGAACCAATTGTGCCCACCTTAATAAGAACTGGCAGAATGTGTAAAAAATATCACCTCCCACCAAACAGTCTGAGAAGGATTCAAACCCTTCAATATAATAGTATCTCTAGGCAGGGTTCTCGCCTGTTTAACTCCTTGCCTCAGTACCTTAGAGATATAAGTGCAGTCCCAGTAGATACTTTTAAAAAAACACTTGGACATGTTTTTAGCCAACATACCCGACCAACCCACAGTGTCAGGGTATTCCTGCCAGACCAGCCCCCACAAATTCAATAGGGGACCAAATCGTATGGCAGGAGCGAGAGAAAAGAAGGGTGGAGACCCCGTCGTGGCCCCGCCTCAGGAGGCGCTGGGCGGACTTCATGGGAGCAGCGCACCCTTGAGGCAGAAGCGCTTTAAGGTAAATTTTAAGGTAAACACAAACGTAACCCACAAAGCACTGACACGACTCGGTCCGAATGCGGTCCTAGGTGCGAAGCCGCCACCCATTAACAGGTCAGAGACTAGCCTGAGCAGATCGGATCGAGTTAACTTAGCACGATTCCGATGTGGACATCACCCCATCGTAGAGACATATAAACACAGACTAGACAACTCCACAGACTACACCTGCCACCTGTGCCAGGACACACCACAAACAATTGAATACATTATGAGAGACTGTACCGGTAGGGTGTGTCGAATTTTTCAACTTTCAAATTCCAAATATGAGGGGTGCTAAAAAGTTGCAGCATGACTTAGGAATTCTAAAGATATTTTTGTTAATTTAATATAATTTAGTTTTGCTTGGTAAGAAGCTACATAAAAATAGTGACTTTTTTTACTTTTTTGTGGAATTATATAATAATTATTATATTAATAATTATATATGCTGTATAATTTAGGGTGTGTTTATGGTATATGGTGAAAAATGCGAAATGAAAAAGCAAGGGAGCGGAACCCTTTATTTTGTGAGGATACATGAGAAAACAGAACAGGCAAAATTTTTTGTAATCCAACAACATTTAGAGGTTGCCCACAGCTGATAGGTATTTTCAATTTATAGGGCAATGGAAATTTTAATTCTCAGTTTAAATGATAAATTGCATCTCCAATATACATCTCCAATAAGTATTTAGAACAAATATATCGTGTGAGTATATTCACTAAATTCATAATAACGATTAAAGTACATGACACCTCGAGTGTTGGCGTTCATTTTTTCATCAAAGTGGCTTTGGAGGCTGTCGGCAAGACTTTACGATGTTCTTCGACGATTTGAATCATGAACTGCATCTGCTCTTCGTTCCGAGTCCTTCCAGCCTTCGTGAATTCTTGAATCAATGCTATGCCTCGCTCTGCTGCATCATTCACTACATTTAAGGAATCCACCCTGATCTTTGCTGAACCAAAGCTGTTGTTGTTTTCCCAGTTTGATGGATCCTCTTGCAGGAAATCGACCGGAAGATCTAGAAGGGTGAACAGATTGTACGTATTGGAAGAGCAAAAGTCTGCCAGGGTCTTTCCTCTTGGATCTGGAATCCAGACTCGTCGGGGGGGAGCTTCTGACCCTTCAACGGAATTCATATTCTCTACCATTTTCCGCTTCTCATCATCATCGACTGCAGGATCGAATAGTGCAAGGCCCACGTTTACCTCATTGAGGTACCAGAGATGCCGATTAAAACTCTTGTACCCAGCGGCGTTGGTTTTTGCAACTTTTGAAGGAGGGCTAAGTCGCTTCGTGGAGCGCTTGCTGCTTCTCTTGCTGAAAACCACGGAAGGACGTAATCTTGAGCAACGAAGAGACAGAAGTCCCGCAACCCAGAAATCAGGCGGTCACTGCTACTTGCTCCACGAGATGTTGAAGGACATTGGTTCATGTGCATCGTGAACTGGTATCTGAACATCCAAATCTTGAAAGAGTAAATTCCACGCGCCATCCACCGTGCTCGGTGCAAAGCCCCTGGAGCCATGAACACAGGACTCCGACGTCCGTGAGGTACTCCTCCCAAGAAAATGACTACAAGTTCAAGAAGCTCTTTGTAGTCATCTCTGGGATGCTTCACTTTCAGAAGGTCATTTGCTTCATGAATCATCTTCTCGGCCCAGGGACTGATCACTGCAGCCGTGTCCTCTTGGTCCGCGGCAGTGGAGTATTCATTCAATTTCAGTTGCGGCCAAACATTACGGAAGCTCTGGAAAATCGTAATCTCAGGTCCTTTGGAAAGGTCTCCAACAAGGAAAGAAAATACTGCTTCAAGCAGCAGTTCCAGCACGTGATATCGACACGCAAAGTAAATCAGTTCACGCCCGAGAGCCTGCTCTACTCGCACACACTCCTCCATGGATGCCGGTGTTGGTGGCTGTCGTGTCAAAGCAAAGAGCTTTGATCTTCTGGCCAAGATCCCAGTTTTCGATGGTTTCGATGATGACGATTGCTGTCCTTTCTGCCTTGGAGTCTGGGAGTTTGGGAATGGCTAGAATCTTGCTCATCCCATCCCCGGTAACTAAGATGGCTAAACGGTCGATTTTGTCTCTTCCCATTAAGTCTGCCATAAGTTTTCCATCCCAGTGAAGAACAAGAGGGCATTCAGGCTTGTAGGAAGCTCTCACCTCTGCTTCGTGGGCTGATCTGTACCTGGATCTGCTGGCCCGAATAGCACTTGGACTGAGGCACATCTCACTTATGTCCTGACCCATTTGCATGCCAAAGGGGATGAGAACACGAGCAGCTGCCCTGTCGCTCATCCGCGTGCGGTCCAATGCCGCAGCGACCTCCGAACTGATTGCCGTCGTCCCACGGCGATGTTTTGGAGCCGACGATGTAACTGGCTTTCTTTCGGGACTTGTTTCCTCACTTGATGACGCTGATGATGAGGTTTCCATAACAACGGTAGCAGAGATTTCTTCCATTTCCTGCACATGCCTGTCTTTCCGCTTCAATTCCTGAGCAGTTCTTTCTTGGGCCCTTGCGACTTTTTTGGCAATCTTCTTGTCGACATTTCCAATCCTTCCTCTCCGACCCTCCTCCCTTTGAGCAAGCAGGAAGTCCTTGTCTTCCTGAATTTTGATAAGATTTAGGGCATTTTGGTGACCAATGTCGAAAAGGTTGTTCAAGCTTGACCTGAACGCAGCCTGGTTGTCCAAATTGGTCTTCGTTTTCCGCGAAATTCTCTTCTTCAAACCCTGCCATTCGTCATGCAATTTCCGGACGTGCTTCTTGACGTTGTGTGGATGTTTCGTCGGTAAACCTTCTGTCACCCAGATTTCAATGATGGCTTGTGATGTCGAGGACACACTCTCAGCTTAGGATTTCTTCTCTTCATTGGGGAGATGGAAAAGGTACTTCAATACATCACCTCTTGAAGGTAATTGCTGACCGGCAATAGTAGGACTTGATGACCCCACAAGCCAGATTGATTTCTTCGATCTTGTACATGCCGCCATCGTTCACTAGTTATCTGTGAATAAGACGACAAAACAGTGAAATTGGTAAGTTAATTTAACCCATTCATGGATAAAGTACCTCAGGAAAATGTGTAGAAATAAGCCACCCTCTTTGTAACCGTAATCTGTGTTCAAACAATGATTGGCTGATAACCCATGAACACAATATGTATTAAAATTATAATAATTTTGCGAAATCATGCATACATAACCATTTACAGTATATCCAATCCATATATAAATTTAAAATAATCTACGGTACACTACACTATTTCACTCAGACGATGCGAAAAAAGATGATTGCAATACGCTGAAGCAGAGAGCGTCCAAATTTTATACGCATAAAAATTAAACCTTATAACTATTTTTGGAAACAAAAATATTGCCGGTAAAACAAGTCATTATACTTACAAACAATTCATAATACCATCCATTACAGTGCTAAGTAAAAAAAAAGTTTGAAATATATGAATTATTTAAATAACACTTACCGTTCTGAGAACTGTGATGCTTCTTGGCCACCATTACGTAAATGCACGAAAGACGTGAGTAATTAAGAGAAAACGATTTAGAATTAAAGAAAATTCATTTGTTGGTATACTGAAGTAAAGAAATATGGATTATCAGAACGCAATTGACAAATGCAATTTCTAATTTTGGGGACGCTGTGTATCAATGGGTTAATAAACACTAGAAGTGACTTAAAAAGGGCGCATAAATAAATGAGCATATGGGTAAAACTTTGGGGTCTTTGGGTAACCTCTAAATATTTGATGATTTTCCAAAACAATCATGTGCTTTATTTGCTCCCGGAACCTCATCATTTGCGGGGTTCCGTGACCCGAAATTCACACTTTCAGTTTTTAAAAGCACCCTACAGTGTATACTATATAATGCACTGCTGTTTTTGCTTATTTCACAGGTTGAAACATATTCATCAGTGTGCTGAAGATTACTTGTCCGTCAGTGCTACCATCCTAACCAGTGGGAATTGACTTACAATGGCTTCTAAAAGGAGGACAAGACTGGGGACATTCACACATATGAGCAACCTAATTGGAACTGGTAGAGAGTTGTTGCCCTCTGAACTCCCAACTCTGCGAGACGTTCTGAAATATGGGCTACTGCTAAGAGAACAAAGTGGTGAGGATGTGAGAAACTACCTTGCAGCCAGTCTTGCAAAGGACATTTACCCTAAAGTGCTTGAAAAGTGGGAGCGAGCAAACAGTTCTTTTGTAGCCCCCGTTGTAAATTCACGAGTCACAATCTTAAACAAGATCCAAGAGAGCTGGGAGCATGCCAAAAACATATATCTTGGGAGAGGAAAGCTACATGTCAAAGAGGCTTTCATTGCAAAACTTGACAAGCTTTTTGACATCCTCAGTTGCAAGTGTAAAATTGTTCTCTGCTCTGAATTTGGCTGCCTTGCAGATGCTGGTTGCAAAAACGAAACTCACATTAACTGTACATGCCCTAGGGAGATGAAGATCCCTGTGAAGGAACTTGCTTTCATTAAAGGTCAGAGAGACAAGTCTGGTTCTATTGGACCACATCAGATTGGCTTGCCAGATCAACCTGAGCACAACAGACAAGTCAAAAAGCAGAAGCGGCAAGAAGACGAAAGAAGAAGGCTTGCTGAATATAAGCAGACAAGTAAGCAGGATGTTTCAATGCCATCAAATGAAATAATTTCTCTGATGATGAAAATGAAGAACAAATAGCTGATGCTCAAGATGGAAGGGATGGAAGTTATGAAGTGACATTAGAAATACCAAGCACGTCTTCAACTTCCAATAAAAAGCCAGAGTACAACACATTAGAAATACCTAATGTTGCTATGCATAGCATTAGATATGGTGTTGGCCTGCGTGCCACAGCTGCCATCACACTGCTGCCTTTATGGATGCTGGCTTGATCACTGAAGAAGACAAGAGACTTGTAGTTGATCACAATAAAGTCAAGAGGGCCCAAGAAAAAGTTATGAGATCCCTGGATCAGGAATTTGATGATCTTTGTAAGAAGGGTGAAATTGACTGCATCTTCTTTGACGGCCGTCAAGATACAACTAAAGTTATGCTGAAAGCAGACAATTCAGATCGTCAGTTCCCTAGCATCATCAAAGAAGAGCATTATTCTGTGTGCAGTGAGCCAGGTGGAAGATATCTCTACCACTTCACTCCTGAGAAAGGCTCAACGAGAAAAAAACCTGCTGAAGTTATTGCTGATAATCTTGTAGATTTCATGAAGAAGGGCATTGATAAAAGCCTGCAGGCCATTGGAGGTGATTCTACAAATGTTAACACTGGCTGGGAGGGTGGTTCCATGCATTGAGTAGAGGTCAAGCTTTGCCGTAAACTGATCTGGTTGGTTTGTGCCCTCCACACTAACGAGTTACCCCTGCGACACTTGATCACAGCACTGGATGGGAAGACCTTGTCTAACAACAAGTGGACAGGTAACATTGGCAAGATGCTAGACACTGCAACCGAACTTGAAATGATCCTTCATTCACCAAACTCTCAATTGGAGAGCCTCTTACTTCACTGAGTGACAATGTCGTAAAGGATCTCTCTACTGATCAAGCGTACGGGTATAGGATCACACAGGCCATAAGGACAGGAGAACTTCCCACAGATCTGGCCCTTCTTGAAATTGGTCCAGTGAGCCATTCAAGGTGGTTGACAACAGCAAACAGGCTTTGTCGCATATGGGTTTCAAAACATGGCCTTAAAGGCAAAACCCTCAACAACTTAAGACTGATAGTGGAATACATTGTTAGTGTGTACTACCCCTGTTGGTTCAACATCAAAGTAAAACACTCTTGGGTGGAAGGCCCACGCCACATCTTGTTTCAGCTGCGGCTAGTTAGGCTGCAAAAGAAGGCTGTAGTGTATGCTGTTTTGCCAACCATCAAGCGCTCAGCATGGTATGCATTCAGCGAAATGATAATCCAGACACTCTTGTGCTCAGATGACAGTGAGGAGAGGAGAGCTGGTGTCCAAAAGATTGTTGACATGAGGGGTGGAGATGATGACACACTTGGAGATCTTTCTGTACGTCCCAGGAAGACACCTTCCATCAACCCCAGTGCTTCTTCCGTGTTGGAGCTGACAGACTGGTCTGACGGGGTATTTGAACCTCCTTTGACATGTAAACTGACTACAGCGGAAGTAAAGAAGTTCTTTGACAAGCCTATGCAAGTTCCACAGTGGCCCTGTCATGCTCAGTCAATAGAGAGGTGTGTGAAACAAGTCACAGAGGCAGCAGGTAGGGTGTATGCACATGAGAAACGTGAGGGCTATATCAGAGGCCAAGAAGCAAGTCGGCGGCTGATGTCCAAGAACGAATCAAAGCAAGACTTGATGAAACTTGTTTAAATATTTTTTTTTACTGATGTCATTACTTTCTAATGTTGTTTTATTATTACAAGGATATGTTTTATGATTACTAGGATATGTTTATGCAGAGAAACTAAAATTTTTATAGCATTACCTGACATTTTGAGAAGCTAAAATTAATAAATGTTGTTTTCCGAGAGCAATTTGTGCTTTTTAATCAAACGTAGATTTACCAAGCTAAGTTTTGAGCAATCACAAAATAATAGCAGATTTGAATTCTTCACATCCAAAAACATATTTTTAAAACCCCTCAGTGAAGGAATTGGCAAAAATTAATTTTCACCTCCCAAATTGACACACCCTACTGTACCGGTATGGCACAAAATAGAACACAACACAACATCACTAGTGCGCTGAACCTCTGGTCCACTCCGGAGAGGACGATCGGTTACCTGCGTGCCGCCGGCTTGCTCGATCAGGATGGGCTGATCGGCTAACCAACAACAACAGCGACCCAAATGTTGAGTGAGCAATAGTACGTGGAAGCTCTATTGGAGCGCCAGCATAACTTCCCCAGTAACGAAAGTTTTGTTTATTAATCTCCCTAGACATGTATATAACACTCGTCAGTGAAGTGGTTGTGTTTTAAAAACTCAGGATCTTCTTTTAGCTTTGCTGACATTTATGTTGCAAATTCCCTAAATTTTTTGTTTTTGAACATTAGTGAGTGAAGCTTGTGACTAAATTCTGTAGGGAAAAACATTTAATTCGGTACGAAGTATACGATGCACAGATGTTCGTGAAATACCTATTTCTGCTGACAAACGTCGAATTGACTTCTGCGAACTGCGCGCGTAATAATTTCATGAACCATAGTTACATGTTGCACAGTTCTCGTGGATCGTCGCCCACCAATAATTACCCTTATGTTGATTGCTTACATTTTCTTTTGTTTACATTTTTTTAACAATTCGTGATATTATTTTTCCTATCGGGTGGATCTCTGCGTCAATATTCTATGCAAAAGTTCCTCTGCACCTGCGTCACAGAATTTGTCATATGAAACCACTCAGTGATTTTGATTTTCTGTTCCAGCTGCAAACGAGGCATTACTGTTTGAGGGTTCAGCCATTAAAAATGTATAGGTATATGTATATAGGTATATGCGGAAAAAACCCGCCAATCTTTTACCTTTCTGAAGAAAAAACCCAGGAGTATGATGGCATTTGGCCCGAGGAAATTGGATCAATTTGAGAATTTCCTCCTGGAGTTCCTTTATGAGGTTTCACGTTCTTTCATGCGAGATATTTCTAGGTTTAAAACAAAAACAAACAAAAACAAACAAACATTCCCTGACGAGATGTTGAGTTGAGTAGGAAAAAAATTTCATGGTTCATTTTACGCAGCGTTCCGGCGCGTTCCGCCGTGTTCGGTTTCGCAGATCCCGTTAGTTTTTCTCTCTGGAAGCGTTCGGGCAGAAGATGCACTTCTAGCGCATCAGGTTTCTGCTTATATATATATATATATATATATATAATATACTAGTAATTGAAAACAACCTGTATATATTATGTATATAAGAAGAACTGTAGTGTTTGACAAATTGCAAAGATTTTGTTTAACGCCGACCGTGGCCTTATGGCAACATGATCTTGACAAACGAACCTTGCAATCTGAATATTGGAGCTTATTTTGGCTTAAATAGAAAAAAAAACTTAAAATAAAATTCCATAATAGACAACATACCTAATTGACCTATTTGAAGACTTGTAAGGTCTCAAAAAATACAGCAGAAAACCTTAAAAATAATTTTTTGCCAGCTGAATGCAGGTTCATCGTTTCAGTTTAATATATTAATACCGATACCACGCAAAAATAAATTAGAATAAATACGGTTAACTCATAAACAAATTTTGCTTTGTTCTAATATTTGTATTACGAAATAGATCCAGAAATAGTAACTAAATTAATTTAAATTTTATTTATCTAATCTTAGGAGAAGCTTATATATTTCAATCCATTCGTATAGTAACAAGCTAACAATCATCAGGATCAGTAAATATTATCATTATTATCATAGCTATACACAGTAAATATATATATATATATATATATATATATATATATATATATATTTCAGACATTTTAAAACGCGCATACTTGTAATTTAGATTGCATAAGTCCAAGTATCTATACGTCTTCCTTCGCTGTCATATTGTTCAGCCAGATAAATTGTTGTTCTCAGGTATACAGAAAGATTTAAAGAAATGTTAGCACTAAATCAAACATTCAGCCGTTTTCTAAATATACGCTTAAACATTATTATTATTTTATTATTGTTATTATATATGTACACGATTATTTAAGTTAAACATTTGATTTCCTTCACAATAAAAAACAGTTGGCAACTCAATCTTTTAACGTCGGCATGCTTCTGTTCTGTTTAATTTATTGTTTCTGATGACTAGTTGTTGTTATTGTTACATGTTTCAGTTTTTATTTTATTTCGATCATAATTCTTTTTACTCAGCTTAGGTAACTAAGACTATGAATTCCTTCTATCTCATAAGGGAAAATAGCGATCATGCGAACATTATGCTATTTTATGATTCTAGTTCAAATCCTATGGTCCTATTAAGCTTATCAACATCATCATACCATTAACAATATATAATGTAGACACACACACACACACACACACACACACACACACACACACACACACACACAACTATATACTGTGTGTGTATATATATATGCAAAGAATTAAAAAATCAACCAACCCGATTATCCAAGCTATCCATGAGTCCTGCCGTTTGTCCTCTAAGCTATGGAATTCTTGATACGAAAACGTTTTTCTGGAGCTCCACTTAAGACATTACTGTATTATTTCTAATCTATTGTGTATATTTTTATCCTTAGTATGTGAACTGTCATTGTAGTAATAATATTTGTCATATGGACTATAGTCTGCCAATAAACCTTTTCATTTTCATTTTCATATAAAACGAGATAAGTAGGTTTGTGTCAAAAAAACTTTCTTAATATATCCAATTAATAGAAAACGACTACCTAGCGAGTTTTACAGGGTATACTCTGGTATTTAACCTCGTATTAGCTATACTATACATTTAATGAACTTTTGTCTCGAAACAGTTATTCCATCAATATTATACACATTAAAGAACAGAGCTGCGAGCAAATAGACATACAAGTTAATTTTTCCATTCAACCATTGTGACACTAATTCTCTTCTCAGATTCTGATCAAACGAGTTGTTTTTACATACTTTAACCTTTTATCCCTCACGCATATTGTATAGTTCAATTAGAACATCTTTTGGAGAAAAAAGGATTATGGTGATTTGCTTGCGTCCATATATGAGGATTGTTGAACAAAACTTGTTGGCTAAAAATATTGCAGTGTTTCATGTGTAATGAGCAATACCACTAAAGTAATTGAATACGTATCTTCAATAATAATTGTTCGTGCAATAAAGATCTTTCACTACACGGTCGCTTCCCAGAGATGATTATTTAATCAAGCCTGAAAGTTGCATTCTCTGCAAATTCTGGTCGGTTTATGCAACAAACCGGGGCGAGCCCACACCTGTTTATTACAACTTCTTTCAAAGCAGTCCTAAATCCTCTAATCTTTCCTCTGAAGCAGGAGTCACACCAAACTATTTTACGATTCCTAACATCTACATAGTGACAGAAATGAGGAGGCCGCACTTATACAGATATATACTGTAAATGTAGTACAATATACGAATTTTATCAGCTCGGTTAATTCCTCAATGCTTTTGTATCACACATTCCTATCTGCATTACCTAAAAATTAGTTAGCTAGTTACCATATAATATATATATATATAATATATATATATATATATATATATATATATATATATATATTTAGAGCCTATCACCTCTGTTCTAGTTGGTCTTCATTTAATTTAGAAATGCGGTATCTTAAGAGAATTTTTAACTATAATTGTTATTGCACTTCGACTACTGAGACTTTAATTTCAAAATTTTAAATAACTTATATTCACTCAAAATACTTCAGTCCACGGTTCCGAAACAGAAGGTTTATCTTAAGCTTCCTTTTTTAGACCAACTAACTTTTCAACTTAATAAAGATGTCCACTCTATTTTGGACAGACACTTCCCTCAATGCGACTTCATAATTATCAATTCCAATCCTAATTCTTTGCAATCTTTTTTTCGCCATAAAGATCACCTCCCCGTGCTTTTGAGATCCTTTGTTATTTATTTATATACATGTGCGACCTGCCAAAGTCGCTATGTAGGGCAGACTGCCCTGCAGTTAAAACTTAGGATTTCGAAGCAGTTGGGTTTTTCTTATCGAACTTCTCGCCCTCTTTCCACTCCTGAATCCTTTGATATCTGGCATCATTCAGAGACCCATGACCACCCGTGCTCCCAGGACTCTTTTACGATTCTGTCGTCTGCTTTTAATTCTCTTGATCTCAAAATTTTAGAATCCCTTTTTATCAAGAAGTTAAACCCAGAATTAAACAATAGCCTTTCCTCGATAAAATTACTTGCTTCCTAATCAACCAACTAACACCTTTTCAATACAACGTAATAACTTAAGTTCTTTCTCCTTTCCTCTTTTCTCTCCAGTTTATTTGCAACTCTTACCATTCAGGTTTGTCTTTTTTTTTACTTTTTTTTAAATTTTTTAAATTTAAAAAAAATTTTAATTTTAATTTTTTTTATTATTTTTAATGGGTTTTACTTTTATTGTTTTATTCTCTTACTATTCCAGAAAAAAAATTTTAAGCGATTTTTTAACTATTTGCTTATTGTAATAGGTTTTATTTTGTATAGTGAATTTTCCGACATTTGTATTTACTTTAGTTATATTTTTGATTGTCTTTAGATGCTTTCATGTAGTCACTGAAGATGGCCCCTGAGTGGACCGAAACGTTTGGCCAATAAATGTTGAGAGTCGTATCTCTTGTCTATATATTCCTATTGAGCGTAGCTAGCCCTTTTAATGTGTAAGCACCGAGGGGTGAAGCACGGAGCTGTGGGAAGATGTGGAAGTGGGCTGTCCTCCCTTCCACTGCTGCAGGAGAAAATTAAATACAGATTCCTGTAAATGGTCTCTGGTGCACTAAAAATTAGGAATTTAGGGTAGAAGTCAATAGTTATTCAATGAACTGAGATGAAAAATCCACTTTTATTCCGAGCACAGGATAGAAACACATAGTATTGGGACGAAGTAGTGTATTTTACAACTTATAATAATTAATATTATCCTTTTCCATCTTATAATCATAATAGATTATTATAACGATAAATGATTTCTTGAGAACTTTATTTAAAATCTCATGAATTTCCAATTCAATGTATAAGCACATGCTTTTTTGCTTACGCTTATCTACGCTCATATAATATATATATATATATATATAATATATATATAATATATATATATATACACAGTCATGTAAGCTACTTTGTTCCAAAACAATTATTCAACCATTAATGTTATCATATTTGCTCAAATAAATTTCTTAAATTTCTATAAATAAAAGTTTTATAAGTTCATTCACCTCACTTCTGTGTTTATGTACAATACTTTGGGTAGCAGTTGAACGAGTGGAACCCATGTATATGACATCGTAGTGTATATATATACACATGTACCTTTCCTTTCAACCTTTCAAATGTTCCGTGCAATGACTGACTCCTCATTTTACGAAGGACAAGCTTTCGCCCCTTCCTCACGAGTTGGCCTGATGAAGTAGAGAGTGAGTTTCTTGTACTCTCCACCTCACATAGCCAGGCACGCCCGGCTCATCGGGGACTGTTCTGTGCCAGGCGTCTAATCTCCTTTTGAAGATATACGCCGCAACACCATTCATGTTTCTTAGTTCTTTGGGTAGCTGATTAACAATCTTGGTCCTCTCACAACAAAACTATTTTCTTTCAGGGTTAAGGATGTTCCCTGTCTAGCCTCAATTTGGGAACACGACACAGTTTTCCTTTTCTACTTTCCACTGTTGTTTGGGAAGTTATAGGGTACAGAGTAAGATTAGGGGCTAGTTTCATCATTATTTTCCAAGTGTAAATAATGGTGTATCTCCCTCTTCTCCTTTTCAGTGAATATAGGTTTAATTCCTCTTCCAGTAATTTAGTTATTTGCAACCTTTGATCTTGGCTGTGGAGCTTCTCTGAATCCCTTCTAGCTATCTAATGTCTTCTTTTTTATATGGTCATGTTAGGACTGAGCAGTATTCCAATTTGGGTATGATCAGTGTTTTCAGTAGAGGAATCATTATATTCCTATCCCTTCGTTTAAAGGTTCTCAGTATCTGCCCAGTTATTATCTTTGCTATGTTTACTGCAATCTTATTTTGTTTCAAATTCCGCATCATCGGTCATTACAACTCCTAAATCTTTTGCTTTAGAATTTCTCCAAATTTCGTGTCCATTTGGGGTATAGCATTCCATGGATTTTAGGTCCTCCCTTTTTCTGTACGGTGACAATTGAAATTTCTCAGTGTTACACTTCATATTGCTGTCTTCCGTCCACTTGTAGATTCTGTTCATGTCTGTTTGTAGAGATCCTATGTCCTCTGGGTTTCTTATTTTTCTATGATCTTTGTGTCATCGGCAAAGGATGTTACTGTAATGCCTCTGGTAACGTCCTCATCTATGCCAGCTAGCATGATTATGAAGAGTAGTGGAGCTAATACTGTTTATCGTGATACTGAGCCGAGGACCTCTGATTCTGATGAAGATATTCCTTGTAATGTAACGACTTGTCGCAGCTCACTAAGGAAATTATATATCCATTTCCCTACTTTTCCTGTTATTCCCATATATTTCAGTTTATGTATTATGATTCCATGGTCACACTTGTCGAACGCTTTGGCAAAGTCTGTGTATGTTACATTATAGTTTCATTACTTTCAAATGTATCAATGATGTTGTTGTCGCGTTCCATTAGTTGTGATAGGCATGATCTACCTGACCGAAATCCATGTTCGTTATCATTTAATTTTTCTGAGTTTCCAAAACATCATAGATTTTTTCTTTAACTATTGTTTCAAATATTTTAGTGAGTAGAAGAGAGAAACCAAAGAAGAAATCAGCCGGGATCAATGCTGGGTCTGCAAGCAAGTGGGGCACTGGGCCAAATCGTGCCCTAGGCGAAATTTTCAAGCGGACCCGGAGGAGAAGTCTCCCAGGTAGCCGCAGTCGAAATAGCGGCGAATCGCCGGTTAGGACTGATCACCCTACCAGTATTCGTCGCTCGATAAACTTTCACCGCGCTGGTCGATGGTGGAGTCCGCCTTTGAAAGCCGCCGACATCTCGGTGCGAAGTTTTACTGGACCCGTCTACCCTTGTAAAGGAGAACTTCGTTTAACTATCGGGATTGGGTTGGAGGAATTTTTTGTGTGTGCTTATATAGTACCAGAAGCCCCGCAGGACTTAAGATTAGGTGTACCGTTACTCAGAAATTTACGAAGCCAAGATAGACCACCGGAAGAGGACAGTTAAGCTGAATGAAACAGTAACCATACAAGGAAAGGGAGTAGACAGAAGAAGGTGCGAGGGTGACTCTCATAGAGGCAATTCCACACGAAGAACAAAAGGTAGCCGTCGTAATTCTCACGATGGGAGTCAGAATGAAACCCGGGGACGTAGCTCCCCTGGACGTCTATTCTCCGCTGCACGGGATGTGCAGTGAGGCTAGGGGGAATTTGAAAATGTTGCCGAGCAGGATCCCAAAAGGGAAAATAAGGTTACTGATGATCAATCAAAGTGACGAAGAATACCTTGGCGACCAAGGAGACGTCGTGGGCCTAGTGACGGAGGCAGAGATAATAAGGAGGGTGGTCGACACGACCCGTCGACGCTCACCCCAAATTGGAACAAATGTCACGGTGAAAGGAAGTCAAGCGTCGAAGAAGGACTTCGAAGAACGAGTGACACGCCTCAAGTCCTGTTCTCGGCTAGAACTCATTCTCCGACGAAGAGAAGAAAACCGTCGAAGAATGGCTAAAGGATTATTTGGATGTCTTCTCACTGGATGGCGAGCCGTTGGGTTATAATGATCTGATGCCTATGAAGTTGGAAACACAGGATCATCCTCCCATATTTAGGCGTCCCTACAGGATACCTATTGCGCACGAGGAGGAGGTCAAGAGACAAATAGCCGAAATGCTGGATCAATGAGTGATACAGCATACCCGTTCCCCCTGGTCGATTCCCTTAGTAATTGTGGAAAAGAAGTGTGGGGTCCCGAGGCTCTGTGGAGACTATAGACCTTTGAACACCATCTGCATCAAGGACAAATATCCACTACCCATCATTGACGAAACCTTGGCCAAGCTGCACGGGACTCATTATTTCTCGAGCATGTATTTACGTTCGGGATATTGGCAGCTGGCCATTCACGACGACAGCATCTCGAAAACTGCCTTCTCAACAGGAAGCGGTCATTTCGAGTTCAGGATGGTCCCGTTTGGGTTGTCCAATAGTCCAGCAGTGTTCCAAACAATAATGAATTTTATTTTTTGGGAGCAACTGGATAAGGAAGTGCTGATTTACCTGGATGACCTCATTGTTCTTGGAAGGTCCTTAGAAGAACATGACGGAAGGGTACGACGAGCCTTGGATAGCCTACACACCGCCAACTTAAAGGTAAAGTTAGAAAAATGTCAATTATTACAATCTCAGGTGGAGTATCTGGGCCACGTGGTCACCAGGAACGGGGTGAAGCCACAGGAATCCAAAGTAGAGGCCATTAAAAACTCTCAGAGGCCAACTAACAAAACGGAATTGAAGCAATTTTTAGGCCTTGCCTCGTACTACCGGAAATTTATAAAGGGATTCAGTCAGATTGCGCGCCCTCTTAATGAAGTGTCCACCAAGGAATCTTAGAGATGGGACACTCCGCAAGAGACCGCCTGGTAATCACTCAAAGATACTCTGACCACTGACATCATACTGGCGTACCCAAATTTTGAGCAGGATTTCATTTTGAAGATGGACGCGAGTCAAGTAGCCATCGGGGGAGTACTCGAGCAGGAGCAGGAAGGAATCGAAAAACCAATCCTATTTCTCTCCAGAACACTGACGGGCGCAGAACTGAATTATTCCACCTACGAGAAGGAGCTGCTTGCAATCGTATTTTCATTGAAGAAGGCTCGCCCCTTTATATTTAGTCAGAGATCATCGTCCGTCGGACCATAAGCCGTTGAAGTGGCTTCTGAGGGAAGGACACCGAGATCCCAATGGAAGACTAGCACGTTGGGTTATGACACTACAAGACTACGACGTTCTTATCGAGTACGTGAAGGGCAAACTCAACAGAGTGGCTGATTGGTTGTCCCGCCCGCCTGAGTGACTAAGGAGTTTGTGAACGCGATATGCGAAAAAGCGATCATTGATCGCAGGGTAATCAGCAAACGCCAGCAGAAGAACGTTGAGATAGCGGCAATTCGAACAGCCATCGAAGAAAGGAAGGCTTTCAGCTGGCCCGTATCCAAACCCATCCCGCCGTCGAGATTCAAACTCGTGAGAAACGTGCTGGGTTATATCGATGTGAACGGGAGAGAGGTCATCGTAGTTCCTAAAAAGTTGAGAGAGCAGCTCGTTTGGAACGCACACACGGACGTTGGGAGCATTCATCCTGGAGCTGCGGGGACTACAGAAATCCTGCGGGACCTCTATTTTTGGCTAGGCATGGTTCAACAAGTACGGCAGGTGGTCCAAAAGTGCGACACGTGCGCGCGGAACAAACAGACGCGGAAAGAGACTGTGGAAACAATGCCTTGTGTGCGAGGCTACAGTCCTTGGGAACTTCTGCACGTGGACTTAGTTGGCCCCCTTCCTCCGACTGGGAAAGGGGGCAATTATATCCTCACCTGTGTGGACAGTTTTAGCAAGTTTACCATCCTGGCAGCAATAAAAGATAAGACGGCCCTGGAGGTGGCGGACAAGTTCCATCGTTTAATATTGTGCAAACTGGGCACCATTCCGCAGTAGTATCCGACCAAGGCAAGGAATTTTGGAACTCTACCTTGCCGGAGCTCTTCCGGGTTTGGGAAGTACAACACCAACGGACTGCCGCATACCATCCCAAAGCAACGGGAAAATTGAACGTCTGAACAAAGAGCTATGCATCAAACTCCGAATACTTTGTGAAGAAACTGGACGAGACTGGGATAAAATCCTCGACACCGTGGAATTGTCCCTGAACATCCGAGTGCACCGAGCCACGGGGTATTCTCCATTCTTCTTGATGTACGGGCGACCCCCAAATGTACCTTCGAAGCTATTCCGCATGCCACAGGAGCGTGCCTGACCCTGTACAACCCAGAGGAATACGCTGAAGACCGAAGGAGGAGTCTGAGCGAAATCTACCCACGACTTGGTGTACATTGATTACCCACGACCAGGCAGAGGCAAGTTGGAGCCCCGGTACGAGGGTCCATACATCATCATCGAACAGAAGACTCCAGTCACTCATCCTGCGTCACATGATCACTGGACATCAGATAGTGATCCATCGGGACCGCAACCGCCGCAGCATCGATGCCCCACGGGACGTCGAGCGACAACGCCGGGCGGATGGCGCAGGGGATGAGATGGGGGAAGGGTCACCGCCCCTCCTCTCTGGAGATTCGCCCTCGGCACCGGAGAAACATCGACACGGGGAAGTGAACCGGAGTGCGCTTCCTGCCCACTGGCAGGACCGAGTGGCGGAAGAGGAACCGCTGGGCGCTTCCGAACTACTTCCTCCAGGAGAGCTTCGCCGAGGAAACGGAGAAACATCGACGAGTGGAGGTGAACCGGAGTGCACTTCCTGCCCACTGGCAGGACCGAGTGGCGGACAGGAACCGCCTGGTGCCTCCGAACTACTTCCTCGCGAGAACCTTGGGGGAATAGGGTCCCCTGGACAAAGCAGACAGGCTGCTTTCACAGGGCCAGCGTTTGAGCGTCCGTATGCTCTTAGGCCCAGACCTCGAGTACATTACGAAGAAACCGAGAACGATTAAAACTAAATGTGCCAGTGTTAGTGTCCCAATAAAGGGGACAAATAAATAAAATAAAAAGTAGTGAAAATTGTGAATAAAGTGATGATACTCGACCCTAGTTAAGAAAGTTTGCACCGGAGTGCAAAATTAAAGGAGGGGAGGGATGTTGTGACGGTAAATTTGCATGCCGAAATCTCTTGCGAGAATAAGAGCAGAAATTTTAATTTTAAGATTTTGTTGTTTAGATCTCTAAAGCAAGGTGGTTTGGGTTATGGTTAATAATAAATAAATAAATGAAAATGTTTCAGATTGTTTAACGTTCGTTCGATTTTTATTTTTGTGTTCTCAGGAGAATGGTATAAACCCGAACAGCCTTGTGGCCGAGATTTATGGCCGGGTCGAACCTCGACCCTGAACGCAAAGAGAAGGGAAAACAAGCTGGCCGGGTTCAGAAGTAAAATAGTTGGTTTTTCCTTCCCTTCGTGGCTAAACTTTTGTGAGACAGACTTCGAATCCACTTGTTAAATTGCACCATGACGTTGGTCATAAATTTGGGAAACCAAGTGGCTTCGAAGGAAGAACTCTATTTTAAGGACAAGGAGGAGCCTTGCTTGGAGGGAATGTCAATGTCCAATCAAAGGACAATGATTCAGGGAACACCCAGTAAGGAAAGAGAACAGCTCCTTCTTTCCTTATGTATGGATGAAATCTTTCGTAGGGACAACCTTATGTATTGAAAATGTTTTGATAGGTCATTCAGAATATTGAAAGGCGGAGTCCTTGGAATTTTAAGGTGTATTTTAGATTTTTAAGTCAGTTGTATGTTCCAGTCCTCGACAGTTAACAGTGGCTTGAAAGAATAACTCTTTAAACTCTGTGGTGTGGCTGAAAATTCCTAAGTTGAGTTAAAACTGTCTCACGATTGTACTTAAAATTTGAATTGCTTTTGTTTACGCGAACTTGTGTATAAGAACTTTATTGTTAGCGACCGGGAAAAAAAAAAAGAACTTAGTGGGAAGATCTTAATTAATGTTAGACGACAGACAAAGAATTTTGTGAAATTTCAATTAATTTAATTTTGTTCAAATTAAATGTTAAACTGTAAGTTTGCGACCTATTAGGTTTCCTCAGGGAAGCGTCAATATCTTGTGTTGAAGTTGGTTCCAGTGGAAACCCCGTAAGTTAGTGCATGACTATTCAGTTATTTTGAGAGGAAATCTAATTTATTTGACGGACTTTTTTTGTTTTGTTCTGGAAATAAATCTACGGAAGTCGCGCAGAACTGTCGAGAGTAACTTTCCAAATTTTTCGTAAGTAAACCATTTTTCCAACATCTTAGATTACGAAATTTGAATTTAATGCTGGTTTCTTTTTGTTACACGCAAATAAAAAACCCCTCTATATAAAGGATTTTTTGAGACTTAAATATTTGTAAACATTTTCTTTAAATGAACAATTTGATTTTTTCTTTTTTGACAAAATTTGTAATCATACATCAGCTTATTTCTTTGAATGTATGTACTAATTGGAGTGAAATTGAATAAACTTTATAAGAGGGAGTGTGTCGTTTTTATGTTACCTTTCAATAGGCCTCTCTTGTAAGCTGAGGGTAAATTAACATTGAAAGTTTAAATTCAAAGTGGGCTTCCAGTAAGCCGAGGAAAATACGCATAAAAAAAATTAAAGGGCCATCCGAGTGGATAGGCAGTCATCATCAAATAAACGAACATGCGCGTAAGAAATAAGTGCAACTGAAAAAGGTGCGCACCACACTATCTATATATATATATATATATATATATATATATATATATATATATATATATATATATTTAGGAGAAATCCAATGACAAGGAGGAATGTAAATGCCATGAAAAGTCTTCTTTAATGCGCAACGTTTCGAGCAATACGCTCATCATCAGGCTAGATAATAACAATATGAAATTAGAATCAATAAATAAATGTGAACAAGACAAAATAATTTCTATAAAACCTATTCAGTAAAAGCAAATTTTAAAAAGACAAAAGAAGAGGGTTAAATTCAAAGTTATAAAAATTTACATATAAAATTAACAAGAAATTTAAAAAGCTATTTTTAAATTACATATAGTAAATTTGAAATTAGTACACTGGAATAATTAACACTAATACAATGGAATAATTAACACTACGAACCTTTCAATGCTGGTTCCGAGGCACGAGTAATTTAAAACAAAACAAAACAGGAAACAAACTATGAGTTGGGCCGTTGGGGAGTTATAAGTTGGGGAGGGTGGATTATAAAAAATTGGGGAGGGGGAGGGGAGTTAGGGGAGAGGGGGATTATAAAAATTTAGAGGGACAGCTGAGGAATCCACGTTTAGAGAAGGGGTCAATGTTTTAATATAAAGAGATTCCAAATTCTAAGTGAGTTAGGACAAGAATTACAACCGAGAATTTTAAAATTATCTAAAGTGACATCAGTTTTGCATTTAATACTGTGTTCCCGAATACTAGAGGCTTCTTTTTTATTTAAAATTTTACCTGTTCGGCAACTTATTCCCATATGCGAATAAAATCTCCTTCGCTGAGAAAAAGCTACCTAAAGACATTTTGTTAATAAATATAATGCGAAAATCATATGATAAAAAAAATTTTCTTAACAACTTTGTAAATTTAAGTTTAAATTCTTTATTCATGGGACCCATTTCAGGTACCAAGAAATATTTTATATCTTTAGGCACTGAAATACAGGGAAGTTGAGGGCTATAAACGTTATTTAAGAAAGATCTAATTAGTTTATCTACATATTGAACAGGAAAACTATTATTGGTAAAATATGATCTTAAATTATTAAATTCATCGTTAAGTAAGGTAAAACTAGAGGTCAAATTATATCCTCTGAACAAGAGAGTTTTAATACACGACATCTTATAGTTAAAATCAGTAAAACTAAAGAAATTCATGCCCAAACCAGTAAAAGTGGGTTTCCTGTAAACTGATGTAGTAATAGAATCACCTTTTTTCGAAATTAAAAGATCTAAAAAGGGAAGGGAGCCATTATTCTCAGTTTCCATTGTATAAGTTATATTGGGGTGCAGAGAATTTAAGAAGTTAAAAAATTGTTGCGCTTGTACAGCATTATCAAAAACAGCTATCGAGTCATCAACGAAGCGTCGATAGAAAATTGGTTTACAATGGGTGGGAGATTGTCTAAAAATTACACTTTCTAAATGAGTCATAAAAAATCAGCTGATAAAGGTCCGACGGGTGATCCCATCCCAACACCATCAATTTGTTGGTAAACCTTATTATTGAAAGTAAAATAACATTGCTTAAAAACCAATTCTAAAAGTTCCTTAAAATAAGACCTTGAAAAACCATGAAAACTATCAACAGAGCTAAAAACCCTATCTAAAATAATGGCAATAGTTTCTGATACAGGTACATTCGTGAAAAGCGACTTTACATCAAAACTGACAAAAAACTTTTTTGAATCGAAATTCTCACTAAGCAGATCTTTTTGAAATTCATAAGAGTTATTTATAGTATAAGCATTTTTCGCAAAAGGTGACAGGAGACCAACAACAAATTTTGCCAATTGAAAGGTAGGTAAGTCGAAGCTAAAATAGGACGGAGATGTGTTCTATTACTACATCAGTTTACAGGAAACCCACTTTTACTGGTTTGGGCATGAATTTCTTTAGTTTTACTGATTTTAACTATAAGATGTCGTGTATTAAAACTCTCTTGTTCAGAGGATATAATTTGACCTCTAGTTTTACCTTACTTAACGATGAATTTAATAATTTAAGATCATATTTTACCAATAATAGTTTTCCTGTTCAATATGTAGATAAACTAATTAGATCTTTCTTAAATAACGTTTATAGCCCTCAACTTCCCTGTATTTCAGTGCCTAAAGATATAAAATATTTCTTGGTACCTGAAATGGGTCCCATGAATAAAGAATTTAAACTTAAATTTACAAAGTTGTTAAGAAAATTTTTTTATCATACTGATTTTCGCATTATATATATTAACAAAATGTCTTTAGGTAGCTTTTTCTCAGCGAAGGATCGAACTCCTGATTCGTTGCGTAGCGGTGTTGTATATTTATTTACCTGTCCAAGGTGTCTCCTTGGTACTTACATTGGCAGCACCGTGCGCTCCCTCAGGGCTAGATTTTATTCGCATATGGGAATAAGTTGCCGAACAGGTAAAATTTTAAATAAAAAAAGAAGCCTCTAGTATTCGGGAACACAGTATTAAATGCAAAACTGATGTCACTTTAGATAATTTTAAAATTCTCGGTTGTAATTCTTGTCCTAACTCACTTAGAATTTTGGAATCTCTTTATATTAAAACATTGACCCCTTCTCTAAACGTGGATTCCTCAGCTGTCCCTCTAAATTTTTTATAATCCCCCCTCCCCTAACTCCCTTCCCCAATTTTTTATAATCCACGCTCCCCAACTTATAACTCCCCAACCGCCCAACTCATAGTTTGTTTCCTGTTTTGTTTTGTTTTAAATTACTCGTGCCTCGGAACCAGCATTGAAAGGTTCGTAGTGTTAATTATTCCATTGTATTAGTGTTAATTATTCCAGTGTACTAATTTCAAATTTACTATATGTAATTTAAAAATAGCTTTTTAAATTTCTTGTTAATTTTATATGTAAATTTTTATAATTTTGAATTTAACCCTCTTCTTTTAGTCTTTTTAAAATTTGCTTTTACTGAATAGGTTTTATAGAAATTATTTTGTCTTGTTCACATTTATTTATTGATTCTAATTTCATATTGTTATTATCTAGCCTGATGATGAGCGTATTGCTCGAAACGTTGCGCATTAAAGAAGACTTTTCATGGCATTTACATTCCTCCTTGTCATTGGATTTCTCCTAAATATTAAATTGAAGCTTTGTAGAAGCAACCCGCATGACTATATATATATATATATATATATTGTTATATATATATATATATATATATATATATATATATATATATATTATATATATATATATATATATGTATAATATTGTTATATATATATATATATATATATATATATATATATATATATATGTTAATATATAATATATTGTTATATATATATATATATATGTAGTGTATTTAGATTTTCAAAAAGCGTTTGACACCGTGCCACACAAAAGACTCATTGAAAAAACTAAGGCTCATGAAATCAGGGGTGCAGTAATAAATTGGCTAGAAGAGTGGTTGCGAGGTAGGAAACAGAGGGTGGTCGTTGATGGAGCGGAGTCGTGTTGGGCTAATGTAGCGAGTGGCGTTCCTCAGGGTTTTGTATTGGGCCCCTTGCTTTTTCTTATATACATTAACGATTTAGATGTCGGCCTAGTCAGTACAGTTTCAAAGTTTGCGGATGACACGAAGCTGGTGGTAGGGCGATTAATGACGAAGATAGAGGTAAATATCATCGACGTACCGCAACCAAGGGATGCCATTGTGTATCTGGCCCATGAATCGTGACCTGGATAACTTCCTCCTTCAGTTAAATGATCAAGTCCCTCTATTAAGTTTACTTTGTAAGTGGAACAAGACAATTCAATCCCATTTTGGATGTGCGTGTACATAGGGAAAGCCCAGGTTTTAAGTTTAGTATCTATCGGAAAAAAAAACAATTTGTCCTACGTAAACTTTTACTCGGGACATGACACCCCCACTAAGAAGGCCATTTTTTCTTCAATGTTTCTCCGCGCCCTAAGGATCGCCAGTCCGGAATACATCGATGCCGAATTGGAAAAAATCAACGGTATTGGAAGTGATCTGTGTTATCCATCTGCGTTTATGGAATCTTGTCTCAACAAGGCAAAACGAACTTTCTATCGCGTCAATAATAACACTCGTACTTTGTCAAAAAATATTTTAGTACTTCCATTTTTCCCGGGCTTTTTAGGCATTGCTAATGTATTTAAACTTTTGGATATTAATGTAGTATTTTCATATAACAATATTGTGAAAAATATCAGAGTAAAAAATAGCCCTACCAATAATTCGGGCATTATCTATAAAATTGGTTGTAAACAATGTGATTCCTTTTACATAGGTCAGACGGGAAAGGATTTGCACACACGTATAAAACAGCATCAATATTCCGTTAGAACAGGACAGTTGTCCAGTGCCCTTTTTGTCCATTTGTCAGAGTTATCCCACTGTATTGATTGGAATAATGCTTCAGTTTTATTTCACTCTAGCAACATTGTTAATAGAAATATTCTTGAGTCTGCCATTATCCAACTAACAAATAACTTCAACATAAGCAAAGGTCTTTTTCAACTCGATCCTGTTGTTTTGAATTCCTTCAGAACAGATTTAGATAAGAAAGGTAGAACGCTAAATCTTTGGTAAATTTGTATGCCACCATAATAACTTTTATTTTTCAATTTTTATACACCAAAAAATAGGGCAGAGTGCTAAAACACGGGCAGATTTCCAGTATAAATTTGTATATATATTTTATTATTTTTTTATCTATAACATTGGTTGGAAACAATTCTTTTAATCTTGTGCTAAAAATCGATAAGCAGAGTGCTAAAACCCGGGCAGATTTCCAGTATAAATTTGTATATACAGGGCGTCCCCAAAAAATGTATACACACTTTAACAGCTGATAGCTCAATTGATGTTTCTTTCTTTCCAAGTTAAACCCATTAGAATTAATAATGGCAGTCAGACTAAGCTTTGAACAAAGGAAATTCATTCTAAAATGCTACGGAAGTGTGAAAACGCAGTTGAAGTGCAAAGACAGTTTAGGAGGGAGTTTCAAACAGATCCACCAACGCGACTTACCATCACTCGAATTAGAGATAAGTTTTGAAGCCGATGGAACTGTTCAGAATGTCTACAAGAAGCGTTCCGGAAGACCACGGACATCGACAAGCCCACAAAGCAAGAAAGAGTACTGGAAACGTATCACCAAAGTCCAAGAAAATCTGTGCGGCAAGCGAGTCGTGAGGTAGGAATTTCAGAATCGTCTGTCCAACGCATTTTGAAGCGCTGTCAATGGAAAAGTTACATTCCAAGATTAGTCCATGCTATTAATGAAGATGATCCGGACCGAAGAGTGGAGTATTGCGAGTGGTACTTGGCACGATGTGGATGTGGATTGGACGAAGGGGTTTCGTAGAATACCTCCGCGTTCACCAGACCTCACACCACTAGACTTTTTTTATGGGGATACTTAAAAGACAAAGTCTACGCTATAAAACCTGCAACAGTCGCTGAATTGAGAGCAGCCATTGAACGAGAATGCACACAAATACCAAACGAAATGTTTCGTGATGTTTGCGATTCCATTGCTTCGCGTTATCAGCAGTGCCTGGACCAGAACGGACGTCAGTTTGAAAACAGGCGTTGACAAAACAATTAAATAATGTCTGTAGATTCTATTACATTTTGAAAATTAAATGTATTTTAATAAACACTGCCTTTATAATTATTTAAAGTGTGTATACATTTTTTTGGGACGCCCTGCATATATATATATATTTTTTTTTTTATCTATAACATTGGTTGGAAACAATTCTTTTAATCTTGTGCTAAAAATCGATAATTGTTCAATTTTTTTTTTTTTTTTTTTTATACAAAAATGAGCAGAGTGCTAAAACCCGGCAGATTTCCAGTATAAATATGTGTATATATATTTTTTTTATCTATAACATTGGTTGGAAACAATTCTTTTAATCTTGTGATAAAAATCGATAGTTTTTCCTTATAAATTTGTGTGCCCCCTTCGACAATCCTTTAATTTTGTTTCTCCGTTTATTGTATATATATATATATATATATATATATATATATATATATATAGAGAGAGAGATTTTTTTTTCTGTAACCTATATATAGGTCGTAACTCTTTATGTACTTCAGTGTTCCTGACGATGTCATTAGACGAAAGCGCTTGAGCACCATCTGTGTTTCCTTTCCTTCGTGGTTTTATTCATCATATATATATATATATATATATATATATATATATATATATATATATTATATTATATATATATATATATTTATATTATATATATATATATATATATATATATATATATATATATTTATATATTTATATATATATATATATATATATATATATATATATATATATTTATATATTTATATATATGTTATAATTTTATAATGTTTCAGACCAACAAAGACCCTAGGATCCACTCATGGCTGGTCTACCTAACTCTGTTCGTAATCGTGTATTGTGTATGTCCTCTGTGGTGGCGGAGGGGACCTACAATTTTACGTGGGTTCCGAACCACAAGAACATAAGAAATTTATGTAAAAACCGCCGGTAAATTGGCAACGACCAATTTTTACGAAACTAAATAATTATCAATTTAAAACCAATTAATTATCGATTTAAAACTAAAGATAGAATCTCTGGATCCAGAGGATCTAGTCATAATAGACTACTATCCACAAATATGTTACACTCTATATCTATTTATAACGGACATGCAAATATATCAGATCCAAAGAATCCAGTCAATTTCATTACGGTATCCATCAAGTCACGGTCCATATCGATTGCGGACCAAGTCAAAATTTACAATCATATACATTACAATATATACACTTACGAGAAAAAGTGTAGGTGTGGCTGTAAAGACTGTACAGTAATGTAGAAATGTGTGTGCACCCATTTTGGGTTACCCATTTAAAGGTGTTTGAAGGGCAAGTGAAGATCATGAGTTTTTCAATACCTCACAGTACTATGGGGGCACCGCTCGGCAGAGGAATCTCTTTAAATGGGGTGTGTAAGGACAGAGAGTATCCCCTAACCCAAGGCGCTGCCTCCCTAAATCCCACAACACTTGTGTTGAGCTGTGGGATCTATCACCACAAAGCCTTAATTTTACTACCTTAAACTATACCCTTTCTATCAACATATGCATCTAATCGATTTTTAAACATGTTTATAGACGTGCTACTAATTACTTCTACCGGCAAACTATTCCAGCTATTTACTATTCTATGCGTAAAAAAGTTTTTCGCAACTGCTGTCTCGAACCTTCTACTTGTCAACTTACACCCGTTATTTCTAGTCCTACTATATTGAGATATTTCGAAAAAGCTATCTCTATCTACGTTATCGAACCCATTCATAATTTTGAAAACCTGGATTAGATCACCCCTTAACCTCCTAGTCTCGAGTGTTGTCAATTTTAGCTCCTTAAGCCTATCCTCGTACGACTTTGACCTAAGCGACGGAATCATCTTAGTTGCTCGTCTTTGAACTCTTTCGATTTTGTCTATATCTTTGCGCATACGCGGATTCCAAAATTGGACCGCGTACTCCAAATGGGGTCTAACTAATGATTTATAAAGTGGAACTATAATATCGCGCGATTTGTACTCAAAATTTCAAGCTATAAAACCTAACACTTTGTTCGCCTTATTGACCGCTGCTGTACTTTGTTTCGCTACTTTTAAATCACCCGTGACTATAACTCCTAAATCTTTTTCCTGCTCTACGCTTGCTAACTCCTTCCCTGACATACTATACGCAAAATTACCGTTACGCGAACCTATATGCAAAATTTTGCACTTATCAACGTTAAATCTCATTTGCCATGTGACTGACCAATCAACAATTTTATTCAGATCTTCCTGAATTTTACCTCTATCTTCGTCATTAATCGCCCTACCACCGAGCTTCGTGTCATCCGCAAACTTTGAAACTGTACTGACTAGGCCGACATCTAAATCGTTAATATATATAAGAAAAAGCAAGGGGCCCAATACAGAACCCTGAGGAACGCCACTCGCTACATTAGCCCAACACGACTCCGCTCCATCAACGACCACCCTCTGTTTCCTGCCTCGCAACCACTCTTCTAGCTAATTTATTACTACACCCCTGATTCCATGAGCCTTAGTTTTTTCAATGAGTCTTTTGTGCGGCACGGTGTCAAACGCTTTTTGAAAATCTAAATACACTACATCAACCGCCCGATGTCTATCGTAAACGTCAACCACGCTTTGGAAAAATTCTAAAAGATTAGTTAAGCAAGATTTGTTTCGCCTAAATCCGTGCTGCGTATTTCTAACTAGCTTATGGAATTCAAAGTGTTCGACTATACGATCCCTAATTATTGATTCCAGTAGCTTACCTACAACAGACGTTAAACTGATTGGTCTATAATTTCCCGCCGCACCTTTATCGCCTTTCTTAAAGATAGGTGTTACGTTTGCTAACTTGAAATTATCTGGTACGCACCCCTCAGAAATAGACGCATTAAAAATCTTTGTTAGCGGCACAACAATGCTATCTTTTAATTCTTTTAGTTGTATGGGATATATGGAATCCGGCCCCGGTGATTTACGCGTTTTCATTTTATCAATATAGCGCGTTACCTCCCCTTCACTAACCACTATATTATCCAAAATATTACCATTATCAAACCGTATTATGTCCATGACCGTAGGGATATTAGTTACATCTTCTATAGTAAAAACTGACGTAAAAAATTTGTTTACCAAGGTAGCCATTTCCTTGTTTTCAGAAACTAGATCTCCGTTTAGATTTTTCAAAGGCCCCAAGACGCTTTTTACTGGATTTCTATTATTGACGTATTGAAAGAATCGCTTGGGGTTTTCTTTACCGTCACGAGCTATGGAGATTTCAAATTCGCGCTTGGACTTTTTTATTACACTTTTCGCTTCACGCCTTAGAGATATGTAGTTGTTTCGTAACCACAAATTGTCTTTATCGCACTTATGTAGCCTATAAGCCCTATCTCTACTCTTTATAATGTCTCCTACTCTAGAAGTAAACCACAAGGGCTTGTTGTTTACTTTCGCACGCTTAATTTTGTACGGTACACATTCCTCATTTATAGTCCTAAATACTGTTTCGAACGATTCCCACATTAGTTTTGCGTTGGAGTTCCCCATCACGTTTTCCCAATTGACGTGTGACAATTTATTTCGAAATGTACTAAAGTCTGCGTGCTGGAAGTTAGGAATTTTCGTCGAGTTAGCTGGTTTCGAGTGACTTACTGAGAGGACAAACTCTACCATATTGTGATCGCTATTGCCCAACGGTTCCATTATTTGAAGATCAGTAATTAGCCTATCATCCGTAGTTATTACTAAATATTATATATATATATATATATATATATATATATATATATATATATATATATATGTGTGTACATAATATCTAAGCTCGTGCTCTTGAGTGCTCTTTGTGCTCGTTTGTACGTGCTTGTTCCTGGAGGTTTCACGTGCGCACTCCCGGCCCTAGCACCCAAGGATGATGGGGCTCGACCCTGCAGTCCTTGGTCTTTTTCCACTTCGACTGTCCCTCCACCCTTTCTTTTTCCTCTGTCTTTCCTCTCACTTTTTCTTTGTTTTTCCGCCGATATGTGCCCTTTTAAATAGAGGCGAATCGGTTCTTCCCGAACTTAAAAAAAAAATATATATATATATATATGTATGTATTATATATATATATATATATAAATATATATATATATATATATATATATATATATATATATATATATATATATATATATATATATATATATCGGGTGGCCACAAAAAAACTTTACTTAATTCAAAGTTTAATAACTGCAACAATTCAAAACTTATGCGATTGAGCTTTGGCAAACATTAACAGATAGTTATAATCTATAATTGCTGGAATTTTCAAATATGTAGGTTCTATAGTTTTGTTACAGTGAACAATTTAAAAGCATATGTCTAAAAATAGCATGCCGAAGAAAATGAATTTGAACTTAACAAAATTTACTTAAACAAATGGTCAATGTGACCACCTCCCTGTTGGTAAACTGCCCTCAATCGCTTCTTCCACGAGGAGATGCACTTTCGAACCTCCTCTAAGGTGATATCCTCCCATGCTCTACTGATTTTCTCCTTAAGTTCATCTTCGGTGAATTTGTCTTTCTGGCTGCCGTAAACCTTCACCATGAGGGAATCCCATACTGAATAGTCCATCGGATTACAGTCGGGAGACTGAGGGGGCCATTCATCCTTTTTGATGAAATTAGGGGTCTCTTGCTCTAGATGATTTTGGATCGCTCGGCTTGTATGGGCGGGTGCCCCATCTTGCTGGAAAATGTAGGCCTCATCAGGATACAGCTGACGACAATCAGGAAGTAACCCATTATCTAACAGGTTGATGTAGCGCTCAGAGTTAACTTTAGTTTCGTTTGTGGCAATAAAATGAATTCGTGTTTTCCCCTTCCATGAAATTCCCGCCGATACCATTATTTTTCTGCTGAATCGTAAGGTTTCATGATAAAGCCTGGAGGGAGGAATGTCCTTTTTCCTTGAACCATAAACCCTGTCATTTTGCCTGTTTTTGGCCACCTCCAACGTGAAATCCTTTTCGTCTGTAAACACAACTTTTTGCACGTCTTCAGCTGAGTAGCGTTCATATAGGGATTTACAGCGGGTCTTTCTACGCTGTCTTACATTCTGATCACGCCGAGAAACTCGAATTCTCTTGTAGGCCTTCAATTTCAAACGTTTTACAATCCCTTGTACAGAGGAGCGAGAAATCCCAAGGTCGTACGCAATCTGTCTCTGGGAGCGATGAGTTCCTGGTGTATTCTCCTGGGATTGAATCAGTTCCTCCACGGCAGCCTTATTTTCTTCTGTTGAAAACTTTTGGGCCTGCCGCTGCCGGGTTTTCTAGCTGTTGATCCAGTATCCTTTATCTTTCTTATTAAGTTATAAACACTTTGACGAGTCCAGTTCTTTGCGGGGAATTCTCGGACAATCCTATTTCCATTCCAACCTTTTTCCTTGACACATGCTTCTATGATGGCTTTATCACTTTTACTTAACGTCATGTTGGCGGGGTTTTAGCGGAAAAATAAAAGAAAGCAAATTCACATTAGGTTTAGCCTACGCCAGCGCGCGTGTCATACTACGCTACATTAGGTTTAGCCTACGCTAGCGCACGTACGTGTCAGATGCACACTAGGCATGCTTTTTAGACATATGCTTTTAAATTGTTCACTGTAACAAAACTATAGAACCTACATATTTGAAAATTCCAGCAATTATAGATTATATGCATCTGTTAATGTTTGCAAAATCTCAATCGCATAAGTTTTGAATTGTTGCAGTTATTAAACTTTGAATTAAGTAAAGTTTTTTTTGTGGCCACCCGATATATATATATATATTATGTATATATATATATATATATTATGTATATATATATATATATATATTATGTATTATATATATATATATATATATTATGTGTGTGTATATATATATATATATATATATATATATATATATATATATATATATATATATATATATATATATATATATATATAAAAATAATATATATATATATGTGATGTTGCTTGTACCCTGTGGTGAATGGACGTGCTGTTTTGCTCTCTCAATTTAACACCCAAATTAGAAGGGAATAATCTACTCAGTGGCTTATTCTGTTTGCACCCGAAAGTGTATAAATATCAGTGAATCCGTACATATAAATTATAAAGTGAAATTCATTAAAATTAAGAAAGTGCAATACAGTTTACATAATTTTTCACCAATTTTAACGTATATATTCAAAAGGAAATACGGTTGGCATTCGAGAAAGTTTGAAACAAAGCAGGAAAAAGGTCATAAAACGCAAAGGTCAGAAAACCCTCGAAATACCCTCGACCATCGAAAGGAAAGGAACAGAAATAAAAATAAATAAATAAAGAATTTGTGTGGGTATTTCTTCTCACGCTAATTAAGGAATAGCATGGATATGGGTCCAAATTCTTACTTAATCTGTAATTTGTGTAATTTAGTAACAACGGAAAACTTAGCGATTAGATGTGATTTCTGCCAACGATTAAACGACTTTAACTGCAGGAATTGGAATGATATGGAAATAACTCTTGTCTCGAACGCGAAACACGTCGTGGGGATCAAATTTCTATGTGGCGCATGTACACAGACCGTAAATTCTTTCGCAGTCTTTAAAGAAATGGAGATAGCAGACTCGAAAGTTACAAAAAAGAATGAAATAATGGGGACACATGGGTCCGGAATGGTCCCAACGAAAAACCGGGTGGATGAGAGAGAAGACGAAATAACGAATAACAGCATAATAACGAACAACAATTTAATAACAAATAACGATATAAACAATATAATACGGAAGGAAGACAGAGATGAAATGAAAGAAATAAGCAAAAGTTGCGAAGTAGACAAATGGTCCAACGAGCGAAATGATAAAATGATAACTAAAAACGTAGAAAATAAACAGCCAAAGAAAAATAATGCTAATGCCAAAACTAAGAACTTGGAAAATAATAAGAAAGAAAGCAGAAGCGTAGAAAATATCGTATGCAAATACTACGCGAAAGGAAACTGCAGGTATCGGGATGGGCAATGCATATATGCACATCCCACTTTATGCAAAACGCATTACACAAGTGAATACTGCAAATTTGATAAGAAATGCATGTTCCACCATCTTACGGTCTGCAACACTTATGAAAGATATGGGAGTTACAATACGAAAAAAAATGCCGATTCCACCATCCTCAAAGGAACGCAACGAGTGAACAGAAAAAACGAACATCGAAGAAGAGTGCCAATTTTTTAGACGCAGCCAACACATTTCAGCTGCTAAATACTCTCCAGCAATTATAAAACAGCTGACAAATATAAATATAGGAATCCGAGAGCTGGACAGAAGGTACAAACAAAGGCACTTCATGCGTTATCGGGACAACAGTTACCGACAAAGATAAAAAGAGGTAAATTCTCGGAGGACCACAAGGCAACGAAACCGGCACCCCCATTGGAAAACAAATCGGAACCACCTGTATGCGAAAACGAAAGAGAAAAAATAAAAATAATCCTAGCCAACATACAGGGCCTTCAATCAAACCATTCCACGAACAAAGTTGTATACCTGAAAGGACTCATGCAAGAAGCCGGAGCAGACTTTGCATGCCTCACGGAAACTCATCTAAAGGGCTGCCAGGAGAACTGTGAAAATTGTGAGTCCTGTATTGACAAAGAAGAAATACAGATGGACAACTATAACATCCTCCGAGCCGACAGAACAGTTAGACGTAAAGGAGGATGTGCTATTTATATACGCGAAAGGCACATAGCAGAAATGGCTATAAGTACTTCAAACAACTACGTAGAATGTGCACAGCAAAAATTGAAAAATTAAATATGGTACTAATTGTAATGTACACACCCCCAAACACGCCAACCTCAAAATTTTCAGATTCCATTACAGAGGTAAGAAACTTAGTAAAAGATTACACTCTCCAACACCAAATATTTTTCTCTGTGGTGATTTTAATTTCCCATTCATGAAATATAAAAGGATAGGAAAAAATATATGTATACACCAGGACAAGGGGGGCACACGAGAAGACCAGGAGCAGGTAAATATGCTACTAGCTCTAGCTGATGAATTTATGTTAACGCAAGAAATAACAGAAAACACAAAAAACAACTGCCTAGATTTGGTATTCACAAACAACAGTAATCTAATTGATAATGTAGAAATATC
The DNA here is from genome assembly GCA_023014485.1 of Bathynomus jamesi. Classification (NCBI taxonomy): domain Eukaryota; kingdom Metazoa; phylum Arthropoda; class Malacostraca; order Isopoda; family Cirolanidae; genus Bathynomus; species Bathynomus jamesi. The sequence continues at coordinate 66,900 of JAJOZX010008713.1, forward strand.
CCTAACTATGATATCGGACCACAACATCACTGAAATAACAACTCATATAAAGGCAACAGGAAAGGAAAGAACACGCACAACAGAAAGAAGCAAATTCGAAATTTTTAATTTTCACTCCAAAGCTATAAACTGGGAAGATGTGACATCCAGCATGGAAGTAATAGATTGGAAAACCATTTTCGAGGCCAAGACAACGGAGGAGATGCTAATGACGTTAGAGGAGAAGACGTTAGAAATTGTGGAAAAACATGTCCCAAAGATACAACAAAGAGGAAAGAGAGTCGAAAAGACCATGCGACTATCGGACCGTTAAAAAATGAGAACAGTGATTTATCTGATGATCTATCAGAAGTATCTGGAATATTAAGAGCTCAGTACGAATCATCTTTCAGTATTCCAAAAACTGACAAATTGATATGCGATAGAAACGCGTTCTTTGAAGAAGAACCACAAGGGGAAAGTATAACGGATTTCGACTTTACGACGGATGATATTACGCAAACCATAGGGAAACTAAAAACACACTCAGCGCAGGACGGATAAATGGAATTCCACACTGATCAAAAACTGCAAGAATGCAATCGCTGAGCCCCTATACTGGATATGGAGACGATCATTAGACACGGGAGAAATACCGGGCATCCTGAAGAGCGCGAACATAGTCCCAATATATAAAAGAGATCGATCCGAGACCAAAAACTATAGGCCAGTATCGCTTACATCTCATCTCACTAAAATATTTGAAAGAATAGTTAGACAGAAAATCTGACTTTTTGGAAACTCAGAAAAAATTCAATGATAACCAACACGGATTTCGGATAGGCAGATCATGCCTATCACAATTAATGGAACACTACAACAACATTATTGATTCACTTCAAAGTAATGAAAACTATGATGTACTATACACAGACTTTGCTAAAGTGTTCGACAAGTGTGACCACGGAATCATAATACATAAACTGAAATATATGGGAATAAGAGGGAAAAGTAGGGAAATGGATATATAATTTCCTTATTGAGCGGAGGCAAGTCGTTACAGTACAAGGAGTATCTTCATCAGAATCAGAGATCCTCAGCTCCGTACCACAAGGAACAGTATTAGCTCCACTATTCTTCATAATCATGCTAACTGTCATAGATGAGGACGTTACCAGAGACAGCACAGTAACATCCTTTGCGGATGACACAAAGATCAGCAGAAAAATAAGAAACGCAGAAGACATAAGATCTCTACAAACCGACATAAACAGAATCTACAAGTGGACGGAAGACAACAATATGAAGTTCAACACCGAAAAATTTCAGCTATTACGGTACGGAAAAAGAGAAGACCTAAAATCCATGGAATATTATACCCCAAATGGACAGGAAATTCAGAGAAATTCCAGAGCAAAAGAATTAGGGGTTGTAATGACGGACGATGCGAAATTTGAAACACAAAATAAGATAGCAGTAAACAGAGCAAAGAGAATAACGGGTCAGATATTGAGAACCTTTAAACGAAGGGATAGGAATGTAATGATTCTTCTACTGAAAACCCTGATAATACCCAAATTGGAATACTGCTCGGTCCTAACATCCCCATATAAAAAAGAAGACATTAGACAGCTGGAGGAGATCCAAAGAGGCTTCACAGCCAAGATCAATGGGTGCAAAGAACTAAATTACTGGGAAAGGTTACGAGAACTAGACCTATATTCACTGGAAAGGAGAAGAGAGATATACACTATTATTTACACTTGGAAAATAATGGAGAAACTATTCCCTAATCTTACTCTGAACCCTGTAACTCCCCAAACAACGGTGGAAAGTAGAAGCGGTAGACTGTGTCGTATTCCCAAATTGAAGGCGAGACAAGGAACATCCTTAACCCTGAAAGAAAATAGTTTTGTAGTGAGAGGACCAAAACTGTTTAATCAGTTGCCCAAAGACCTAAGAAACACGAAGGGAGTTGCAGTGGAAATCTTCAAAAGAAGACTAGACGCCTGGCTCAGAACAATCCCCGATGAACCGGGCGTACCTGGCTATATGAGGTGGAGAGCGCAAGAATCCAACTCACTACTTCACCAGGCCAACTCGAGAGAGGGGCGACACAAGCTTGACCTTCGCGAAATAAATGAGAAATCATCGCGCGAAACCTTACTTGTTGTTGCGGTTATATATAGGCCCCCTAATCCAACAGCTGATACGGACAAAGCGTTATATCGTGAACTGAAGAGAAAAATAGGTAGTGAGCAGGCCTTAGTTATGGGTGACTTTAATTGCGCCAACGTGAATTACGATACAATGCAGGGAGACGCGGAAGGTAATCGTTTAGTTAATTTTCTCGAGGATAGCTTTCTTATTCAAAAGGTTGGGGAACCTACGAGGTTGGGCCGTATTTTAGATTTAGTAATAACTACGGATGATATGCTAATCACAGATCTTCAAGTAATAGAACCGTTAAGCAATAGCGATCACAATATGGTAGAGTTTGTCCTCTCAGTAAGTCACTCGAAACCAGCTAACTCGACTAAAATTCCTAACTTCCACCACGCAGACTTTTGTAAATTTCGAAATGAATTGTCACACGTTAATTGAGAAAACGTAATGGGGATCTCCAACGCAAAACTAATGTGGGAATCGTTTGAAACAGTATTTAGGACTACAAATGAGGAATGTGTACGTACAAAATTAAGCGTGCGAAAGTAAACAACACGCCCTTGTGGTTTACTTCTAGAGTAGGAGATATTATAAAGAGTAGAGATAGGGCTTATAGCTACATAAGTGCGATAAAGACAATTTGTGGCTACGAAAAAACTACATATCTCTAAGGCGTGAAGCGAAAAGTGTAATAAAAAAGTCCAAGCGCGAATTTCAAATCTCCATAGCTCGTGACGATAAAGAAAACCCCAAGCGATTATTTCAATACGTCAACAATAGAAATCCAGTAAAAAGTGTCTTGGGGCCGTTGAAAAATGTTAACGGAGAGCTGGTTTCTGAAAACAAGGAAATGGCTACCTTGCTAAACGAATTTTTTACGTCAATTTTTACTATAGAAGATGTAACGAATATCCCTACGGTCATAGACATAATACCTTTTGATAATGGTAATATTTTGGATAATATTGTGGTTAGTGAAGGGGTGGTAATGCGCTATATTGATGAAATGAAAATGCGTAAATCACGGTGCTGGATTCCATATATTCCATACAACTAAAAGAATTAAAAGATAGCATTGTTGTGCCGCTAACAAAGATTTTTAATGCCTCTCTCTCTGAGGGGTGCGTACCAGATAATTTTAAGCTGGAAAATGTAACACTTATCTTTAAGAAAGGCGATAAAGGTGCGGCGGGAAATTATAGACCAATCAGTTTAACGTCTGTTGTAGGTCAGCTACTGGAATCAATAATTAGGGATCGTCTAGTCGAACACTTAGAATTGCATAACTTGGTTAGAAATACGCAGCACGGTTTTAGGCGAAACAAATCTTGCTTAACTAATCTTTTAGAATTTTTTCAAAGCGTGGTTGAAGTTTACGATAGTCATCGGGCGGTTGATGTAGTGTATTTAGATTTTCAAAAAACGTTTGACACCGTACCGCACAAAAGACTCATTGAAAAAAACTAAGGCTCATGGAATCAGGAGTGCAGTAATAAATTGGATAGAAGAGTGGTTGTGAGGTAGGAAACAGAGGGTGGTCGTTGATGGAGCGGAGTCGTCTTGGGCTAATGTGGCGAGCGGCGTTCCTCAGGGTTCTGTATTGAGTCCGTTGCTTTTTCTTATATATATATTAACGATTTAGATGTCGGCCTAGTAAGTACAGTTTCAAAGTTTGCGGATGACACGAAGTTGGGTGGTAGGGCGATTAATGACGAAGATAGAGGTAAAATCCAGGAAGATCTGAATAAAATCGTTGATTGGTCAGTGACATGGCAAATGAGATTTAACGTCGATTAGTGCAAAATTTTACATATAGGTTCGCGTAACGGTAATTTTGCGTATAGTATGTCAGGGAAGGAGTTAGCAAGCGTAGAGCAGGAAAAAGATTTAGGAGTTATAGTCACTGGTGATTTAAAAGTAGTGAAACAAAGTACAGCAGCGGTCAATAAAGCGAACAAAGTGCTAGGTTTTATAGCTCGGAATTTTGAGTACAAATCGCGCCATATTATTGACTCAGTGGCGGCTCGTCGGTAGGCACTGCGGAACTGCAGTACCCCTAAATTTTTTATTTACAATTGAAATAATCAAGAACAATATAAGGATGAGCTCACTGAATAACTTTTTCAATAACTTTTGAAACTTTTATTCATTGCTCAATGTTCCTCCTTTTATTTCAGTAATTATTTCAACCCATTCTTAGAGACAGCACCCCTAGAATTTTTAGTCACGAGCCGCCACTGAATTTATTGTTCCTCTTTATAAATCATTAGTTAGACCCCATTTGGAGTACGCGATCCAATTTTGGAATCCGCATATTCGAAAAGATATAGACAAAATCGAAAGAGTTCAAAGACGAGCAACTAAGATGATTCCGTCGCTTAGGTCGAAGTCGTACGAGGATAGGCTTAAGGAGTTAAAATTGACTACAATCGAGACTAAGAGGCTAAGGGGTGATCTAATCCAGTTTTTCAAAATTATGAATGGGTTCGATAACGTAGAGAGAGATAGCTTTTTCGAAATATCTTAATATAATAGGACTAGAAATAACGGGTGTAAGTTGACAAGTAGAAGGTTCGAGACAGCAGTTGCCAAAAACTTTTTCACGCATAGAATAGTAAATAGCTGAAATAGTTTGCCGGTAGAAGTAATTAGTAGCACGTCTATAAACAAGTTTAAAAATCGATTGGACGCATATGTTGATAGATTGGTTATAGTTTAAGGTAGTAAAATTAAGGCTTTGTGGTTCGGAACCCACGTAAAATTGTAGGTCCCCTCCGCCACCACGGAAGACATGCATAATACACAATTACGAACACAAGTAGTATAGCCGAAAAGGGGAAGAGTGCAAGAATGTTGCAAGTGATTACGTAATGTTGCAAAGGGGGTGGGGTGTTGCAAAGGGGGGTGTTGCAAAAAAAATAAAAAAAATAAAAAAAATAAGAAAAAATAAATAATAAAAATAAAAAAAAATACCCCCAAAGTGCCCTTTGTTGCCAACCGGGGTTGCAAGGGGCATGCAACTTGGAGGCGGAGTTCTCCCCCAAGCTATTCCCCCCAAAGGGCCAGAAAGGAGAGAAAGGAGGAGAGAAAGGAGGAGAGAAAGGAGGAGAGGTGTTCACTTGGCAGGAGCCAATTGCATATTAAGACTTCAGCCGAGTAGGCGTTGTTTTATAGGCTCCTAATCAGCCAGTTGGCTGAGCCAAGGGGGGAGGGGTACACCTGAAGGAGAGAGAGAGAGAGAGTAGGTGCCTTTGATTGCAAGGCATGCAACTTGGAGGCGGAGTTCTCCCCCAAGCTATTTTCGTTTACCTAACCTAAGAGGCCTCTAAGGGGTTTTCCCAAAGGGCCAGAAAGAGAAGGACCAGAGGTCCTTGCTCGGCTGGGAGCCGAGCTTGTAATGATTCCGTCATCAGCTTCTCGGTCTTTTATAAACCTCTATTCTGGCTGAGTTGCCAGATAGCGCCATGTATTCAGTTGCTGAGTTGCCAGATAGCGCCATGTATTCCAGATAGGAAAAACCATATATTAATCATCCATTTAAATAGTGTACCACAATATATATTTATATGACGGTAGTTAATCGATGAATCCAATTAAATTCTGTTTATTAAATAAATAATTTTTACACACTTAATTTTTATTATAAATATTTAAGTCACGAATAACGAAACGAAATGAAAATTTACGAAACAATTCGAAACACACGCTCCTCATTCCCCCAAATCCCCCCGCCCATCTGTACTTGTATATATAATAAACTAATGAATCACTCGTGCTCACAAACCATATAAAATACCACAATATATTTATAAGTTATCAATTGGAAGATTCAACCATATAAAATACCACAATATATTTATATAGTTAATCAATTGGAAGATTCAACCATATAAAATACCACAATATATTTATATAGTTAATCAATTGGAAGATTCAACCATATAAAATACCACAATATATTTATATAGTTAATCAATTGGAAGATTCATTTAAAGTTGAAATTAGCCAAAACACAATCCGCTATAACGGGGTCGGACGACTAATGACATCTTTATATTTTCGAAGAACACCTGCTGGTTGAGAGACCTTCCTTCCAGTCCGCTCTTGATAAGTCTCCCTTCACTCCAAATGAAAAGAAAATTTACGCAACAATTCGAAACACACGCTCCTCATTCCCCCAAATCCCCCCGCCCATCTGTACTTGTATATATAATAAACTAATGAATCACTCGTGCTCACAAACCATATAAAATACCACAATATATTTATATAGTTAATCAATTGGAAGATTCAACCATATAAAATACCACAATATATTTATATAGTTAATCAATTGGAAGATTCATTTAAAGTTGAAATTAGCCAAAACACAATCCGCTATAACGGGGCCGGACGACTAATGACATCTTTATATTTTCGAAGAACACCTGCTTGTTGAGAGATCTTCCTTCCAGACAGCTCTTGATAAGTCTCCCTTCACTCCAAATGAAATGAAAATTTACGAAACAATTCAAAACACACAGAAAAGGGATACCGATAATCTGGGTCAAATCGATTCACCCGAGGCGATTTTTTTCTGACCATAATTTTACCTTTCTCCCAGACAGCTTGAACAAATCCTCTCTTGACTCCATTTCTTAGATATACCCACAATTATATATATATATATATATATATATATATATATATAGAGAGAGAGAGAGAGAGAGAGAGAGAGAGAGAAAGAGAAGAGAGTTTTGTTCAAATAAAGGAATATGCTTGTATCTTTTGCCAGCAAATTCCATTCACGTAACCTAGAATTTTTCTATCACCCATAGTTTTCGAGAAAATAATATTTCATTTACTCAGTTTTCCCAAAATATTATTTAAAATTAAGTGTACTAATTTAAATTTACTTTCTTTTTTCCAGGTTAACTATACCCACAATTATAATAAATAATAATCGAATTACGGACGATTGTTCGAACACAATTGTTCGAGCACAATTGTTCGAAAACCATAGTTCGAAAAGCAGTTGTTCGAAGCAACAATTATTCGACGTTATAATTGTTCGAATGAACAACCAACTAAATAAAATCTTAGTTGCCAAGACGCAAATACGAAGACGTAAATAAGAAGGTTAGCCTCTTCATTTAAACTATAACATTTATAGTGCTGCAGTTAAACCACCCTTAAAATGGCAGAGTTTGTTTCTAGTGAGAAAAGAAAGCCAATGCTCTTAGTGAATGGGTTTTTATATGTAAGAGACCTGACCTAACCTGACCTAACCTAACCTAACCTAACCTAACCTAACCATAATTTGCAACTATAGTTTACCTTGACTTTCATATGCTTCTATCCTGTTTTATTAATAAAGATTTTTAACTTTGAATAACGTATGAATAAAGATTTTTAACTTTTAATGTTTTTTTAATACTTTTTGTTTTTCGAACTATGGTTTTCGAACAATTGTGTTCAAACAATTGTGTTCGAACAATTATAACTTCGAATAATTGTTGCTTCGAACAACTGTTTTCGAACTATGGTTTTCGAACAATTGTGTTCGAACAGCAACGATAATAATCAGCGAAAGAAATAAGGTATGCATACCTGAAAGTACTAATAATTTTTATATATATATATATATATATATATATATATATATATATATAAAAAAGAGAGAGAGAGTTTTGTTCAAATAAAGGAATCCAGTGGTGGCCAACCGATGCGGGCCATTTTTAGGTTTAATTCGGATGCGCCAAATATAATGTGAAAAATATTTACCTTAATTTTTAGTTAACTACGTCTTAACTGCTTAAATCTTTGATTTTTAATATTTAGTGTTAGAAGTGAAAATTTAGCACAATTCATACTAGGCCTCGATGCGACACTTCAAAGTACTTGATAATATTTTGGGAAAATGGAAATATTATTTTCTCGAAAACTATGGGTGATAGAAAAATTCTGAAACCATATTTGGAATCAGTATCAAACGTTCTATAAGAATCACCAAATAATTTTCAAAGGAGTAATACGAGCATTAAATCTATTGGTGAAAATATAAAGATGCCATTACTCGTCCGGACCCGTTATAGCGGATTGGTACACATCATAGCTCCACCCAGCTACACCGGCAGCCAATCACTACGAACATCTGGTCTTTTGGGGCGGAGCTTGGCGATTGTGCATATAAAAGGGGATATTTTTCAGTTTGGAGTAACAGTAGCTATTTTCGCGTCAGTGAATAATCATTCCCTCCACCATGGACCTGTACGTCTCCCCGGATTTGTATGAAGAAGTGACACTGCAGCATTAACTGCAATTAATCTTTTTAACGCAATTGACCGTGATGAATTATTTCCAACGCAAACCGTTGAAGATATTTGCAGTGACGCTCCTTACAATCCGACGCAAGGGACTACCATAGAAATGTAAGTGTCTATAATTCAAAAATATTTTATATATATGGAGGGTTGTAGTATCTCGTCAAATACTTCATTTAGATACTCACCAAAAATCGAAATTTTTTATGGCAATCAATGTTATTTGGTTTACCTCTTATCGCCATTATGCTAAAATCGAAATTTTTTATGGCAATCGTTTTAATGTTATTCCTCTTAAATGAACCAAAGATATCTTCACATAATGGGGTCTGTCTGTATACTCTGTATATGTTTTAAAAGAATGAACATTATTCCTTTAAGGTCCGATGAGGATTTGACACGTGTTATACAATCTTTTGAAGAATCTCGTGTCATGAATACGGAGGATATACTGATCAGTCAGCATAATGTCACACCGAAATAATGTAAGTGTTTTTCGATCTTTTTGGGGTAAGAAGACAATATATTTTCATAAATTTATTAAATGAAAGAAATCAGTACAATAACCAACTACAGAATATACCGTTACAAATATACACGAACAAAAACATTATACTATACAACGAGTACGTACAATTGGAAAACGGATTTTTATCTGTCTGCATACCATTTCATCGTTTCGGCGAGTGTGGCACGGGTCAAATAAATTTAAAAAATTTATAAATTCTTTATCACATGACATATGCATGAGAAATGAGACGCAGTACATTCCGCAAACATTACTAAAATATCCTTGTATACGAAACGGGTTCCATACAACTTCGGGAATATGTAACTGAGCGAGAAATTTTACAATAATAGGGTCACTCCAGGGTTGAGTACCGAGTGAATCAAAATAGTACAGGCGCTGTCTATTTTTAAAATAGACAGCGATCCAATGAATCCCTTCATTACCGATGACATCTGTGTTCACAATAAGACTACCGCATTCTCGCGTACTTGGCAAACTCAATGTTTCATTCTTCGCAAACACGCCGATAAATTTGGAACGTGTGACTCGTTCACATTACTTTCTGAAGTGTATTAGCATCCATTTTAAAAGTCAGTGATAACGCTCCTAAATCTATCTACTTCTATTAGGGCTTGCGATTCGAGATATACTAGTACACTAATAGGAGCGTCTATAGGCTTGGCGAATTCCAGCCGCACTGAGATGTTTCCGCTCTGCTGTGGGGTTAAATGGGTATTTACGCTAGCAGATAAGTCAGGTGTAATGTCAAACGGATAAAGGTTAAATTGATCAATGAATTCTTCCTGCGTTACCCCATTACCAAGCTCATCACAATCACCTGCAATATGGGTCAGATTACTATAGGCTCTGGCACAAAGAGGTAACACAGCGTCTGATGAATAGTCCGTACCCATTGTTCCACCCAAAGCAGTGCCATTAACGTATAGAGTTATATTTTTAAGTCCGAAATTCTCGAATTTAAAGGCACTCTTTTTATATTTTCCATTCACCGAAGCATGGTCCTGCATACCGATTAATATCCTTTTAGGAAGATTTCCCAGGGCAATGTTTTCTATCTGCTTCGATGCCAACCCTGCAGGAACCGTATATAGTTTGATTTGTACTCTGTTAATAGGATATTTCACTGTAGCGTTTAGTAAATTTTTCTCAATTTCTAGTTGTTTTGGTGAACTTAATTTCACTCGCCGTACGCGGAGGTATGTGTCCATAATGTGAACCACAACGGGCTTTGCACCCTCTTCTTGATCAGCATCCAGATTTAAGCAGATCTCAGGACTCGTGCGGGTGAGCTTTATTTTCATATCCACCCCGTTGACAAGCAACTTCTCCTGGAAAGTGAAATCTGTGTGCAACCGTCCAAAACACTCGTATATTTTCTTTTTAGAATTTTTAAATTTGTCCTTTATACTACTTTCATCTTTAGTTTGATAATATCCCTCGGCACTTAAAAAGGTAGCCTTCGCTTCTTTGGAAAAGTTGAGGACATTTTCCAGATAGGCTCGTAGATGATAGTACCCCGTGCCTGCCGATATGTTGGTCTGATTTAAATATACGTCACACTGGTTGAATATGGAGTGCAGAAAGTTTGTTTCAGGGTATACAGCATATTTGTCATCGCAGACCGTTCCATCAGAATGGGCTATACGTAGCTTAGCGTACATGTGCACACAGCTTGGATCAAAAAAGTAAGGGCCTGAGCTGGGTATCACGAATTCTATAGGTGCACTCGGGGAACTAATTGTGTTTAAAGGGTTAATTGTAATAAAGTCACTGTGCTCAATAGAAACTTGGGTTGGAGGCAGCTCAAAAAGGGACAGCTCCGATTTACAGCATTGTGAACTACATGGGTGGATGAAGCGTGCCATGGCGAAAAATAGTGCCTCCTCTCTCGACAAGTGGTAAACAAACTATGATTCATGAGATCAATGTCCTTAGCTTATATCAGTCAAAAAAGTGGTCAACCATAGGTTTCATTCGCTTACAGCACTTCTTTTTTGATAGCCTTTTACGTTTAATACCACGTGACCCCTTCTTCCGGGCAGCCCTCTTCTTCTTCTTCCCGCCACCACGCATTTTTCTCTTTGCATCTTTGATGATTTCGTCCCGTGTACGCTTTAAATGTTTTTTTAGAGCTTCTTTAGGTTTAGCCCCGGCCAATATGTCTTCTGCAGTGTTAAGGCCTGATTGTAGCGCTTTCCTTCCGAGGTATCTGGCACCCCTCTTCAGCAAAGGAACAGCCGTACGTAGTATGGATGAAAAAATGGATCCAAGTCCACTACCGCGCTGGTATCTCACCCCTCGATAGACGGTGAAAGGCTTTCTATCCATTATAACTCAGTGCGTCGAAAGTGTAGCTTCACTGTTAAGCTCCCGTTACCGAATGGGAAGTTTTCACCCTCAATCGTTCTTATATATATTGAGATATTGGTTATTAAATTAGTTGCGACATTCACATAATGGGGTCTGTCATATGTAATACTCAAACTCCTTCCTCTATGGTTGGGGATGTGAGCAATGCGCAGCAGGCGTGCCTGGGTATCCCCAACAAACTGGTGCTCCACTATATTACTGTAAATATAGCACATGTCTGGGGACCTTTCAGCCAATTTCTCCATCTTCAATTGATACATTAATCTGGACAAGTCATGCTGTGTCTCGTGAAATGTGTCTCTTTGGAAGGCTGCGCTATATCGGCCATTGGTTAGAATTTTGAACTTTCTATGGTCTTTAATACGTCTGTTAGTCTTTGATTTTAGGATTAGTGTATGTGCAGGGTTGTTTACGATTTCGTATACTAAATCATTCGTAAGGTTTGAGTTTCTTAAACTTACGTTTAAGCCTCTCACAACATCCTCGACCGAACCATATTGACCCGGTCCTAGTCTTACTTCTGTACTGTAATACCGTGCAACCTTAGTCCGAGCGATACGCATAGTTTCATCCAAAGCTACCCCAGCTTTTTCACACTCGTCAATGTCTCTAAGAATCGTAAAAACGGGTTCTTTATGTTCAATATTTAAAAAGATGGTGTCCAGCTGAATTTCGCATATCCCCACCTCATACGAATCACGACCCAATTCAATGTGCTTGTGGAGTTCTGTTACAAAGTTGGCTAGTGTGTTGTTAGGGTGTACAGACAGGGACGAGGAGGACGGGAGTATGACGTAGAAATGGTTAGGAGCCATGTTGCATACTATTTAAGCTTCATTATTGCATCATCTTTTATATAGGTGTTGAAGCTTTCTGGGTACCCTAGCCATTTCACCAGGTACATTTTTCTCTTTCCTGAACCTTTGCTTCCTAAAATTTTCTCAATTTTAAACACATTTTTTCCTAAATTAAACGCAACTTTCTGCAATTCCTCGCGGTAAAAGCCTCCTGAGATTTCTTCCCCATTCAAATCTTCAATGTAATACATCATTGTCTCACCTTTAGGTCTCATAGCCCTAACTTTAAAAATCTCGCGTGTCCATCCTTGCTCAAAACCCTTTGCGAATTTATTCCCCGAACGCGACAGCCTTACATAATCATTGATTTTGAAGCGCGCAGAGTGTGGTGGTGGTGGTGATCCATCTCTCTCGGGAGCGTACCTCTTTCTAAAACATCGTTAGGCGTTGTCCCAATCGTGCGATGGTGTGAGCGGTTGTAGGATGATGCCAATGATTCCAGAATGTCTAGAAATCTGTATGTGTTTTATGTGTAAAATAACGGTGCATGCGTTCCTTTATGGTGCGCTGAACTCTTTCAGCTAAAGAAGCCTTATGTATAGAATTGGTTGTGTAATAGCTGATATTAAACTCTGTCAACATGTTCTGAAAAGCACGGCCTATAAATTCCTTCCCCATACCCGTACAAAAATAGCCAGGAACCCTGTTTTCTTTTAACATTAGCGTTTGGTGGCTTTAGCAACTGTTTCAGGTGATTTATTTTTCAGAGGAACTAGCCACAGATATCTAGAGAATACGTCTATTATGAATAGAATGTAGCGGTAACCATCGTTATACACAGAATATCTTTGCATGTCTGTTAAATCTGCTTGCCAAATAGAATCAATCGAGGAAGCCGTTGTCTTGGCTGTTTTAAACCTTTTTCTCACAGGCTTATGAAGCGTATAAGCGTCCTGCTCCCTCAAAAATCTTTCAACATCTTTTTTTCCTACTCCGTAAACACTTCTGTACAGTCTATCTACGCCGCCGTAAGAGGATGGGTTAGAAATGTCATAATAGCGTTTAGTTAATACGTTAGCCATTTGCGTATTTTAGAGGCACGTGGGTAGGGTTGGTTTAACCTCTTCTTGCTCCTCTTCAAAGGTGTTACCGCCGGGGGTGACGGCGCCTTCAATTGTGTCACATGCGTTGCATGTTCCAAGTCTTTTAACCTGTTCAGATTTCCTATCAACGTTTTAGGGACATTTATTTGTTGTAGTCTTGCTTTAATATGCTTCCATCCTGATGGTGATGGCCTATCCCACTTTCTCACCAGATCATGGACAATGTCTACGATATTCGATCCCTGTACCTTTGATCCTTCCACAATGATCTCGCCTGTATCGGTCCATTGTATGGCTGGATCCTCATTCAATAGATTATAAAGACTTAAGCCTTTACTCATCAATGTATGTGGGAGGGTGCTTTTTAATACATGTTCGATATGTTGTGTGGCTAATTTTTGGTTGGTCAGCTGTATCGTCGGGCTCAGATCCTATGTCGCCATGTCCATCGTCCCCCGTGCTGTGCCTAATAACCACAGGAATCTCTGTAGGGCTCTTATAATTTTCGTACTCGTGAAGAAATTTCTGCAGAGCTTCTTGGTATAAGATTCTTTTCTCATCAGGTGTTTTTTCACTGTTTAATAGGGCTAGCAATTCGCTTTCCATTCTTTTAAGTCTGCTTTTACGGGGATCTAGATCCGTGTCTGGATTCCTTTGCAGTGAAGCGTACACCTCGTGGGGAATCACTACCACTTTCTTCATTATATTAATCTAGTCAGTAAAGGACCCAAAACTGAAAATAAGATGGGGAGAAATGACCCTCCTGTTTGTACAATAATTCGTTTTTTCTTCGCTACAGTTTGACTTTTACGAGCGAGTGCACGTATTATGTTCTTGTAGCGGCGTAGGCGAGCCTTCTGATGGGTTTTCATTGATACATTGCAATTTATAACGTTAAGACAGATTTCACAGATGCATTTTAAAAAGTCGGCGTCGATATTTTTAATAAACATCTGCTGCATTGCCCGGGGCAGTCGATGATAGATTTTTATTAATTCACGGTATTTCTTTAGTCTCTTTGTCATTCTGGAATATACACCGTTTCAGGCTCGTTTGGAAATATATTCGTTCGCAGAAGCACTCTAAACGTGTTTCGCGGATGAAGGTCGCAAAGCAAATATCCGTAACGCGTGCTTGTAGCTTCTTTATAAACTTCCAAAAACTCCTTACGCTGATTCGGGAACATTTGATTGGCTAATACCCCAATTTGTGATACATCTCTACGTTGCGCGAATAAGACTAGATATTGCGTATTTAACGACACATCGCGCATGTATCTATTTTTGAAAAATAGATTCTGATTGATGAAGAACACGCTTATGTTAAGATGGTGGGAGAATACTGTAAATGTCTCGGCAAACGTTTTATCCATCTCCAACATGAGATCGTCAATTACAATGATTGTATGTTCATTTCCCTTTAACGAATTAACGTCATATACGCCTTTGTGGAACAAAATATCATCTTGGTACTCGTTGAACACTGATTGATACGTCGAATAGCACCATATAACTTTATGCACAAATTTCGAGAACATCTCTCCCTTTTCTTTAATGATTTTAAGCATAAACACAGTTTTACCACATCCTGTAGGTCCAGATATAATACATGTGGATGGGCTCGTGAATCTGAATTTTTCTACAGAGTCCATTTCTAACACGTCACACTCCTAAGTGGGTCATTTACAAAATATTACAAATTTTGAGTGCTGTTCCTTATATTTTGCTTTCTTCTCCCACAGAACCGTGAATGACGATGAGGTAGAGCACCCCATCATTGACATTACGGATGACCTCGACGACAGTGTAGTTGTGATCTCCTCCCCTGCCAACGAACCCTCACCAGCGATACCGGTAGCACGTCCAAAGCGGAGGTATGAGAACCCCACGTCAGGTATAAAGCGACCGAAATACGCGCCTGTTGCAGCGGTAATAGATCCCCAACCCTCAACCTCTTACGCAACAACCCCCCCAGCAGCACCTCCCGCTAATATATCCCCTTATTCATCCGCCACAGTTGCCCCCCGTTCTGTTAAGTCTACAATAATAGATCCCCAACCCTCAACCTCCTACGCAACAGGCCCCCCAGCAGCACCTTCCGCTAATATATCCCCTAATTCATCCGCCACAGATGCCCCCCGTTCTGTTGAGGATGTTATAACGTTCGAGTTGGTGCGCTCCGCAGCCCCCACCCCAGCCTTGACTAGAAATCGGTATAGAGTCAGGGTCGACCCTAGAGCCATGTATAGCAATGGAATTGAGCGCGGGCTACGCCGGGTTGTACAGCGTATTGTAGAGTTTGCTCTTCAGAATCGCGACGAGCGTGAAGTCAGGACGAGTCTGTCCTTTGGATTCGGGTCAGATGACGGTGATGTAGACGATTATTGGGTGATAGTGCCATTTAGACGTTTGGCGGCTGAAGATGTAGAATATATATTAGGACGTATAATGCAAGCCGCCCAAAGTAGTATAGCCTTAATATGGACAACTTCACGGTAAATATTGATCGTGTATTCCGTGTTGCGGGTCATAGTGCCATACCGTATACTCTTAACTTCAATTCTCCGACTATTTACCGAAAGCATATAAACGTCGATCGTGGTTGCGGCTTTATAGCAGTACTCTTAGCACGTATGTTTACTGTACAAAATACACGGACCAAAAAATTTGGTTGCCTACGGTCGTGGAGCGTGCCCGTAAACTAGCTGTAGACTGTGAACTTGAATTTGACTGTAATATGGGTCCTGAAGAGTTGAGAAGGGTAGAACAGGAAATGAATGTCCGTATAGTTGTATTTGGGGATGATCGTCGTAGGACTGTGTATGTTTTTAAAAGCTGTGTGAGAGATCGTACAAGACCCCTACTTATTTTAGGATTGTCAGGGACAACGTATCTCCCCATCCGTAATATAAGGTGGCTTTACGCGAGTTATGACAAAAGTCGAAAATATGGGAGACATCATGATTTGTGTAAGGGGTGCCTCGAGTTTGCGGATGATATGTGAGACATTGTAAAGAATGTCACATGGTATGTGAGCAGTGTAAAAGCACCAAATGTGAAAGCCGTGTAGTTGAGCTGAGAAGAGAGACTGTGATGTGTGTAGACGCACATTTTTCAATAATAGCTGTTTTGATTTCCATAAATCAATTGGCACGTGCAGGAAAATGAGAATCTGTGAATGTGGTATGTTTCACACAATGGATAATTGGGGAAATTTAAGCACAAGTGTGACGTAATTCACTGTCCTACATGCCAGGAGGAATATAAGGCGGATGGAGTAAAGCATGTATGTTATATGAAAGATGCTAAGCCTAAAAATAACCCTTGTATAACTGTATACTACGATATAGAAACATATACGAACGCTGAAACCAAAGAGGTAATTCCACATTTACTTGTGAGCCAGACCATCTGTATCGATGAGTGCCCCAAATGCGGTAAACGGACAAACGTTTTTAAAACGAATGTCCGCGATAGTCCTGTGAAACTATTTGTGTCCTATATTGTCAAGTTAGCCGACAAGTTCAAAAAAATGACTGTGTATATTCTCGCCCATAACGGGGCAAAGTTTGACACGCAGTTCCTTTATAAGGAGTTGCTTGAACACGAATCCTCTGAGATATTTACAGGTGATCCATTGAAAAGAGGCAACAAATTAATACAGATGCAGATAAGAGGCAATGTACAATTTAAAGATACTTTATTATTCACACCTTGTAAATTAGCAAAGCTACCCAAGGTGATGGGAGTAGCAGCTGAAGTTTCCAAAGGATACTTCCCTTACACTTTCCTCACCAGCGAGACTTTAAACTACGTAGGCCCACCACCCCCAAACATTATTTTGACTGTATGGATGAACGTGAAGACTTTGATCGATACTACGACAGTTTTAATGAAAGTAACCCTTATAATATAGCTGATGAATGTGAGCGTTATTGCGTGAATGATGTGCGCGTGCTTAGAGTATGTTTCCAGGCCTTTAGAAGGATGTACATAGCCCGTTTCAAATGCGATCCACTGCAAGTCGCAACCACCATCGCATCATTATGTTTTACGGTGTTCAAGAATAACTTCATGCCTAAAACACCTTAGCCATTATTCACCGAAACAACCCCCGCAGTTACGGACACAAGGCTATTTACTGGCTCATACACCTACAGCAACAGACAGGTGTATACATAAAGCACGCCCGCAACACGGGTGAAGTACCCATTAAGATTAATGGACGTGTTTTTTGGGTTGATGGGTTAAGTGAAAACCGTGTCACTGGTGTGAAGACTGTGTACTCCTTTAACGGTTGCTGGTGGCATGGATGCCCCCGTCCTGAGTGCGGAATCGCCGGAGATATCCACGGTAGATCTCCTGCCGACTGTCTTGCATGACCCGCACCCGCGATCAACTTATAGGATCACAGTTCACTCACAAAGTCTTGTGGAGCATGAATATGATGCACGGATGGAGACAGACGAGGTGTACCTCTCAAATGTGGTGATAGCTTGTTTGGAGGACGTACAAATCCTTTCAGACTATACTTTCCACCTACGGAGGGCGTGAAGCTCCATTACTACGATTTCTGTTCTTTATACCCATACGTGATGAAGAGCAATCCGTACCCCGTGGGCGCTCCTGAGAAACTGGTGGGACCTAGCCTACCCTCCATCAATGAATTTTCAAAAAATTTGAATGATCGTTACTTTGGGCTCTCTTTCGTAGACGTACTCCCCCACGCAATTTATGGATGCCGATCTTACCTGTCGTTATCGACGACAAGCTCATGTTTCCCCTGTGCGTGAAGTGCGCGGAAGAGGATAACGGCGAATGTAACCATATACCCCACCAGCGTAAGATCAGAGGCGTATATACAAGTCCTGAGCTGGCCCTAGCCGTACGCCATGGTTATAGAATACTGAAGATACATGAGGTGTGGAGGTTTCAGAAGCTACCCAACCTTTTCACACCATATATAAACGCCTTTTTGAAGGATAAGGTTGAGGCATCAGGGTATCCGCGAGGAGTTGATACCGAAGATGAAAAGTCTGCCTATATTCAACGTTACCGCGACCGCGAAGGTATACAACTTGATCGTGTCCAAATTGTAAAGAATCCTGGCAAGCGCTTTAGTGCAAAGTTGTGTCTAAACAGTCTATGGGGAAAATTTGCGCAGAATACCGGCAAAGGGAGCATTCATTTGGCACAAAGTTATAGCGATGTCTGGGATTATGCCAATGCTCCCGATAAAGAGGTCATGGAGATCGTGAATGTAGGTAATACTTACATAATAAAGTACAACAACACTGAATTTTCCACAGATACCTCAAGGGTTACAAACATACCTGTGGCCAGCTTCACAACAGCCTACGCCCGTATAAAACTTTGGGGTCTATTGCATTCTCTTGGGCGGAGAGTATTGTATGCCGATACAGATAGCGTGATATTCACAGAGAGGGTGAATACATGCCCGCTATTGGGGAGTTCCTCGGCGAGCTCACTGATGAGATCAAGGATGAGTATGGGGACAACGCATACGCTGACTCTTTTGTCTCAACAGGACCTAAGACTTATGGGGTACGGGTCAGGGTGGGGGAGGAAATGAAATATATCGTGAAGGCAAAGGGTATTACGCTCAACCATGCGAATCGGCGGGTTGTTAACTTTGAATCGTTGAAGGATCTAGTATGTTTGGACGATGATGAGGGCGAACAACATCCCCAACTAATTGTAGGCACCCACAATTTTCGGGCGCAGAAGCTAGGGGGAGTGAAGGAACTTAGGGGTACGAAGGTGTGCCGTAACACCTATAGGAAACGTTACCAGTTACCTGGTACCTATGATACCGTACCCTTTGGATACCATAACGTATGATGCTTCTATTGTTAACTCACACGTATTTGTCTTGTATATAATCGTATATATTGATTTATTACACGTACTTGTAAATATATAACTTGAATATCTCGTTTATTAAATCGTATTTGTAAAGTATCTATTGATTTATTACACGTATTTGTAAATATATATATAACTTGAATATCTCGTTTATTAAATCGTATTTGTAAATATATATAACTTGAATATCTCGTTTATTAAATAAATCATGTTTCAATTAGCGTTTCACTTTCTCCTTTGTGTGTGTGTGCACAGGTGAAAGTTCTAAGCTCCGCCCACTGTAAGACCGTGAGTCATGCTACTATCTGGGACTCCCTGCGTGGTCAGTCGACTGCAGTAAGCCCGAGAGATCAGACGTGTATTCAGAAGAAAAGATCAGACGTGTATTCATTTTAAATGAATACACGTCTGATCTTTTCTTCTGAATACACGTCTGATCTCGTCACAGAGCTGGGCACTTGCGGTTTTTTTTGCGGTACTGCGGTACTGCGGTACTACCGTGTTGGTCGGTACCGCGGAAAGTACCGCGGGAAATTTGAATGCGGTAGCGGTACTGCTGTACTTTCAGCGATCCTTTGCGGTACTGCGTTATGCGGTACCGGTTTGGTAGTGCGGTAGTAGTACCGCAGTACCGCAAAAAAACGCGCAAAAAAACGCAAGTGCCCAGCTCTGGACCGTCACCGTCACTATTCAAATGGCTACCTTTAATATTGCTTGTACAACGTTTATGAAATGGTATTCAGCAAAGTGTCAGGATGTGGTGGATACCGAAAAACTTCCTATTCCTCCCTCCTATGCCTCTTTTAAAAACACATTGGATTGTGCGAAGTTCCAAGATGTACAAATACTCTACGGATGTTCTGGTGAGACCGTTGAAGGCTTTCGTTGCACAGACGATGTGCTGAAGTATATTGCAGAGCTAAACTTTATAAAGTCTCACATACACCGTGAAGTAAAAGAAGCAACGCGTGCAGAAGAGAAGCAGCAGGTATGGATAATGAGTCTTGCGGATGGGTGGTGTGACAAGCGGTATTACGTCATGCTACACCATGTCGATTACTCATACCCTACGACTGAAAATGCGAATCTCGTGATCATGGACAATCTTAAGTATTTTTATCACTATATTAACGTATATCATGATGAGGTTCGTAGTGAGGTTGTGGCTAGTGCCCTGCGTGAGTTTTTAACAGACTTTAGAGACGAGTATCGTTTGATGGGCAGAAAGGAAAAATATGAGCATATGTTCCTCTCAAATAGTGCGCCGGAGTGTGAAGATGTTTAGTAAAACATAAAATGTGCCTAGTTCTTATCCTGAGGTAAAATGTCTGGTGCGTAGGCTGGTAGTGATGAAATTAATTCTTGTACCGGAAAAACAAATATGTACAACAATTCGGTACGACTCGCGGATCACGAGTTCGAACAACCCCATTCACGTATCATCGAGTCAGCCGCCCGTCGAACCGTTCCTGCCTACCTGCGTCCTCTCACACGGCTCATAGTTATCTCAGAGCTTGAACCGAGTGGACGTGCGCTCCTCGAATACGATGGAACTTCCTTTGAGCAGCATTCTCAACGCCTCGTACGATGTGTCCGTGACGAAATCGTTGCGCGTGTTCAGGCGTAATTCTGGTACCATTAGCTATGTACTGGAAACGGAATGTAGACAAACAAACAAACGGGTTTATTTAAGTGTCGAGGAGATGAATAGAATCTTCGTGATAGTTGAGAAGTGGAGTGAAGATCGTTATAAAATACCTGCTAACGTAGGTACAAGAAGAGAGCAGATTAGTGACGCACCCTCATACGCCGTTGTATGTACGTTGTGTATAAATAACGATCGGCCGTGCATTGATATACGGCTGATGTGGAAGAATGCTTCTGATAATAACGCTCTTGTTCCTACGCGAAACCGTTTCATCCTCGACAGAATGTTTAAAATCGTCGGATTCCGCAAGCTGAAACCTATATTAGACGCGCGTGTTAAGGATATGCTTTATTTTGATACAGTACTTGAATACGCATACATCGCTCTGCTCGATGGGTTTACCGAGTGTAGGACTGGTGAGAATGGTCTAGTGCTGGACGTTTATTTAAAAAGTTTAGACTCTTTGAAATACCATGAACTTTGGTACAAAGCAATTGATCGGTACAAGGCTGAGCTCACCTACACCGTTCACCCTGAAGAACTATTTCTTTATATAACGCGCAGTTGTCGTAACGATTTAGAAGATTATTTCAATTGCCGCTATGTTGAGTGAGTTCACGATTGAAAAGCTCGAGTCGGTAGAAATAAACCCTCGATTGGAAAAGCGTGTTTATAAACTTGTGTTTAATAATGTAGCTAACGATGAACTCTTTGTGCGTGCTTTTGATTGTATTCTAGACGTATTTAAAGATGACTTACCAACCGGTTGTAAAGTGGGAACAAAAATAGTACTGAACGATATGAAAGCCCTTCATATCGAATACAGGTTTCCCTATACTTTAAGCGGTGAAATATTATTAAGCCGCATATACTGCGTAATGCAGAGCAATAATGATGTAATTGTAAACTCGATTAAGTGCGAGCTTAGTATTTTGAAAAAAAAAGTGAAATGTATTTATATATTTTGCGTGATATTTCAACTGTACTGTTATGATTATATGCATATTTCTATTATTATTGAAATGTATTTATATATTTTGCGTGATATTTCCCCTGTACTGTTATGATTATATACATATTTCTATTATTATTGAAATGTATTTATATATTTTGCGTGATATTTCCCCTGTACTGTTATGATTATATGCATATTTCTATTATTATTGAAATGTATATTTATTTCTATTTGAAATGTATATTTATTTATATATATCTCCATAATTGTGTGTATATATTTCCTGTACTCTTATGATTATATGCATATTCCTCAATTATTATTGAAATGTATATTTATTTTCTATATATTTATAATAAACAGAATGATGCAATGTTGTTTTACTTAATTATATCATGTTACGCCTTCTAAACCTACTACCGGTATTCTAAACCAACTTTTAAGAAATATAATAATGTATAGAATGGTATCTGGCAATGCTAAAAAGTAGTATCTGGCAACTCAAGCCATTTACGCCTTCTAAGCCAACTGGCTGATTAGGAGTCTATAATAATGTATACAATGGTATCTGGCAATGCTAAAAAGTGGTATCTGGCAACTCAGTCTTCGATTAGAATTAAATATATAGCACAAACTGAATACATGGCGCTATCCGGCAACTCAAGCCATTTACGCCTTCTAAGCCAACTGGCTGATTAGGAGTCTATAATAATGTATACAATGGTATCTGGCAATGCTAAAAAGTGGTATCTGGCAATAATAATGCTAAAAAGTGGTATCTGGCAACTCAAGCCATTTACGCCTTCTAAGCCAACTGGCTGATTAGGAGCCTATAAAACAACGCCTACTCGGCTGAAGTCTTAATAAGCACTTGGCTCCTGCCAGGTGAACACCTCTCCTCCTTTCTCTCCTCCTTTCTCTCCTCCTTTCTCTTGGGGGATAACGCCGCCTCCAAGTTTTCCTTGTTGCACCTGCAGCATCCCCCCTTTGGGGTAATTTATTTTTTTATTTTTTTATTTTTTATTTTTTTGCAACACCCCCACCCCCTTTGCAACATTACGTAATCACTTGCAACATTCTTGCACTCTCCCCTTTTTCGGCTATACTACTATACAGTTAGGTAGACTAGCCAGTAGCCATGAGTGGATCCTAGGGTCTTTGTTGGTCTGAAACATTATATATATATATATATATATATATATATATATATATATATATATATATATATATATATGTCAGATCACAGAATTCTGGACTCGCAGACACCATACATGATGTCGAGATTTTCCATTTCTGAATCTGAATTTTTAGCGACTCAGCATTCCAATTTGATTGTATCTATTGCCATAGGCGTACGAGCCGGTAGGGGGGGCTAGGGGGATGAGGGGGCTGAATTCGGGAAAACTGGCTGTGCATTCGGACAAAATGAAAAAATAATAGCTTGTAAAAGTTGGAGGAATACTATCTTTATATGATATTATAAATTCAGGATCAGAACGTTATAAGATAACTTCATATTTTTTATTATTAGCCGTTATTAAGTACTTAGTAAGCTGTTATTAGTACTTATAGGCTAATTTTATTCCAGGTTTAATCTAGGTTTTACTACGGTATTTAGCCCAAATAGGGCTAAAGACTTTGTTTAAAAATTCAAAAGAATATCTAATCCTTGTTGTGAGTTAATTGGTTTCTAAGCTTATCATGAATATTGAATTACTTGGTAACTTGAAATTTTTATAATTAGGTAAGGTACTAATACATTATTAAAATATTTGATATAGTCTTATGCCCTATTAATCAAAATTAACTAAGTACCAGTAGGGATTACAATACATCATGGAAGTTGCATAAAAAAAGAAAAATCAAAATTAATTTTGCAAGGTATGACACATATCCTTTGGTAATGTTAGTACCTCTAATGGCCTGTTGGAGTGAGGGAGCTTGAGCCTGTGATGATCCTAATTTCATATATATATATATATATATATATATATATATATATATGCATATTAATATATATTACATTAACTATCTAATTTCGGGTATTCTTTGTTGTATCTTAAAAATTTGGGCAAATTTGTATCAGCCCCCACAAAAAGATTAGGTGCCGTACGCCTATGTCTATCGCTATAACGTCTATCTATTTACCTACCTATCTGTTTATCGATGGACAGGTAGGTAGATAAAATGAGGTGATTTGGATGATAGTTAATAATATGTTTTAAGTGAAAATTTTCATTTGATGCGTTGATTGTTTTAGGGAAATTTAGTCGTAATGATGGTAATATCGTTGCTGGCTAACATTTGTAAGTCTGTACACGTTGTACGAATTACCTTTGGTGTTTATTAAAGAGTAATCATGTTTGTACGCTCATACATCAGACAACCGTTGGATACAATTGGATATTTCAGATATATTACATACCAACATCGGTACAGTGAATGCTTACCTAGCCAGCCATGTAGAAATGAAAATAAGTTTTAAACTACTGCTACTACTGCTGCTGCTGCTACTACTACTACTACTACCACTGCTAATAATAATAATACTGGCTCCTCCTACCCCCAACTTCTAACTTCCAACAGATAAATAGTGTGGAATCTGTTGAAGAATGGGTAGCAATCAATCTCAGACATAAGTAAGAAGTCATATGTGTGTGTGTGTGTATATATATATATATATATATATATATATATATATATATATATATATATATATATATATACAGGGTGGGCCGAAAGTCTGGATCCATAGGAAAATATTTATTTTAATACATAAATTACAACAAATGGTAAATACTTAAAATGAATATCAACTTTAACTCATAAATGCGTATCCGTGATACTGTACAGTGGTTCGTACTCCAGTATAAACAACAAATTATAACAAATGCTCAAATTGGCGGCCTCTGACATCGAGACACTTAGGGATGGAATTTATGATTTTTAATAATTCTTCGAATTGACGTTCTCGAGATGCGTGTTTCATTTGATAATCTTCTTGTTGACTTTACTGGACTATTCGTTAAAGTTTCACATACCATTGCAGAGTTATTTTCATCAGTTGCAGTTTTTGGACGACCAGAACGCCGTCGATCATGTACACTTCCTGTTTCTTTGAAACGTTTAAACAACTTGCCAACAGTCGCATGTGTTACTGGATGCTTATCAGGATGATTTCTATTGAATTCGGTAGCAACTTCTCTGTGTGTAGCGCCCTGTCTTGCGTACATGAGCACAAGTTCTACCCGGTCTTCTGTTGTTAGATTCAAAGCCATTTCTGGGCTGAAATAAAAAAAGTATTTGAGTATTTATACTGGAGTACGAACTACTGTACAGTATCACGGATACGCATTTACGAGTTAAAGTTGATATTCATTTTAAGTATTTACCATTTGTTGTAATTTATGTATTAAAATAAATATTTTCCTATGGATCCAGACTTTTGGCCCACCCTGTATATATATATATATATATATATATATATATATATATATATATATATATCGGCTATTGATTGATGGCGTGGAAAACGCAGTTTAATAATAAACAGGAACACCAGAGAAAAAATAAACATCTTTCAAGGTTTAATCAGTACCAACGTTTCGGAATGCACTAATTCCATCTTCAGGGCTAAAACAACAAAAGGCCAATCACATACAAAATACAAATTGCATTTGTAAGTTGCTTAATAACAATTTAAAGTAACAAAGTTAAAATTATAAAAAGTAGGTAAGAAAATGTAAAAGCATTAAAACTAAAAGGTAAATATAGGAAATTAAAATGAAGTTACAATTATAAAAAGTAGCTAGGAAAAATATAAAGACATTAAAACTAAAAGGTAAATAAAAAAAATAAACAAGTACCTGAACCAAAACATAGAAAATCTACCGATGATTCATTAGAATTGAGGTCTGGTTTTAATTTATAAATGAACAAAGATTCCATAATTTTAAACTTAAGTTCAGAGCTTCCGGCAACAAGTACGGCGAAACTAGACTGTGAAATTGGGTGGTTATTGTTGTTGAATGGTTACGTATGAGAGAATTAGGTGGTTTGCCAAGAGGTAAATTTGTACGGACCGATTTACCGAGATGTTCGTAAATACATGATTTTAGGCGTCTTTTAGTTTTACCTATACATGACCCCATACAGTGGTCACACTTGTATTGGTAAACTATGGATGACTTAAGAACTGTACGAATAACATCCTTGTACAGTATTTAAATAAGTGATAAATCGATTTAGATGGGGTGAATATAATTTTTATGCATAATTGTGGGTGAATTCCTTGAGCAATTTTAAAAGTTTGTTTCTAATGTTAAAACTTGAGGTTCCCATATAGGGCAAAGTGAAATACACGATATCTTTGGGAACTGTAATTACGTCTCTAGTTGTGGGGTTTATTAGTTTATTCAGAGTTCTGCCTATTGTAGTCTCCTTACCAAGAATAATTTCCCTTCTAGATTGGTGGAGTTTTCGGATGAAATCTAGTTCATCGTGTAGTTTAAAGTAATCTGAACAGATATTGAAAGCTCTGTTAGTCAGAGTCGAAATTAAATTTCGTTTGAAACCTAAAGGGATAAAAGAAGAAAAGTTCATAGTAAGATTGGTGAATGTCGGCTTTCAGTAAACGGAAGTTTCAAAAGAGGAATTAGTTTTTATTATCTTAATGTTCAAAAAGGACAAAGCTATTAGATTCGGTTTCTGAAGTAAATTCAATATTAGGGTGCTTAGAATTAACATAATTACGAAACAAAGAGATATGGTCTGGTGATTTGAACAGGAGAAAAGTGTCATCAATATATCTTCTATAAAAAACCGATTTGAAGTTGAAAGGACACTCGTTCGCCATTTGACTTCATGATGGCAAAGAAACGTGTTATCTACGGTGGGACCAAGGGGCAGATTCATTTGAACACCTTCAGTCTGTTTAAAATATTCACCGTTGAATATAAATATAAGGTCTTCCACGGAAAATTTCAGTAGTTCTATCAGTTGACCTCTATTAAAACCCTGCACCGTATCACTGTATCAGTATTATTAAAAAGATTGTCAATACATATATCAGTAGTTTCTGCAACAGGTACATTGGGAAATAAAGATTTTACATCGAAGCTAGCCATTGTGTACGAATTATTATTTAATGAGGTAATTTCTCTAACGAAAGAAAAAGAATTCCGTGCTATATACAAATTATAAGTTTTCGGTAGGGGGACCAAGAATTTTGAAAGGTTATAACTAAAAGTTCCTAGTGCCGATAAAATTTTCTCTCTGGTGTTCCTGTTTATATATATATATATTATATATATATATATATATATATATATAATGTAAAGAACGACGCTTGTGTAGAAGAGCGTTCCGCACAAGATGAGGAGGGAGAACGAACAAATAAAAAATGAGGTACCACCCGGGAATCGAACCCGGGATCATCCGATTGCCGGTCAGATATGCTATCCACTACACCATGGACCTCGATCAATCAGAAGTCGTAATTCTCCTACATACGAGCAGAAACCAATGCCCTGAGGGGCACCCTCGCATGCCGTACATATATACATTTTAACTGCAAACAACATACAGTATAATTAATGTAAAGAACGACGCTTGTGTAGAAGAGCGTTCCGCACAAGATGAGGAGGGAGAACGAACAAATGAAAATGAAGTACCACCCGGGAATCTGACTGGCAATCGGATGATCCCCGGTTCGATTCCCGGGTAGTACCTCATTTTTCCTTTGTTCGTTCTCCCTCCTCATCTTGTGCGGAACGCTCTTCTACACAAGCGTCGTTCTTTACATTAATTATACTGTGTGTTGTTTGCAGGTAATATATATATATATATATATATATATATATATATATATATATATATATATATATATATATATATATATATATATATATATATATATAAAAAGGATATCACAGAGAATACAACAGTAAACTGCAAAGACTGGACGTAGAAAATAGAGTTAATTCATCGACATATGGGTATTAAAGTTTGGTGTGTCTCAATGATGTGAGCTGTTATAGAAATGGCTGTCTGGGGTCTGGAACACGACTAAAATTTGTGCGCTATATTTGCTGAACTATGATAGTCTTTTAATAACTAGCTGGTAACTAGCTAGTTAATTTTAGGTAATATAGATAGGAATGTGTGATACAAAAGCATTGAGGAATTAACCAACTGATAAAATTCGTATATTGTACTACATTTACAGTATATATCTCTATAGGTGCGGCCTCCTCATTTCTGTCACTATGTAGATGTTAGAAATCGTAAAATAGTTTGGTGTGACTCCTGCTTCAGAGGAAAGATTAGAGGATTTAGGACTGCTTTGAAAGAAGTTGTAATAAACAGGTGTGGGCTCGCCCCGGTTTGTTGCAGAAAGTGACCAGAATTTGCAGAGAATGCAACTTTCAGGTTTGATTAAATAATCATCTCTGGGAAGCGACCGTGTAGTGAAAGATCTTTGTTGCATGAACAATTACACTGGTCAACAAAATCGAACTTTTTTTCTCAGCAAAGATGAGACCAGTTTTGTGCGCTGATTCCAAATCTGTTTTCGGTTTTCCTCTAGCACATCTAGTTATCGAAATATGACTGGTGTTAGTTTCAGCACAATTTATCGTAAAAGTACAACTTTATTCATAAAAAGAAATGTACACCAACCTAAAAACATTGCGAGTACGATTTTCTTTTGCAAACCTTGTCCGGATCGTCGCGGTACAACACTCCAGCAGTAGTCTGTAAGTATACTTTCGTTCCAGAAACCTTGGTAGCGATTTTCCATTGAATGGATGTCTTGATGGAAGCATTCCCCCTGTTCGTTACTCACTGCGCCAAGGTTTTCAGGAAAAATTCTAGATGCAAATGTAAAAAATGTATTTCAAGGACATGCAACAGCCATTTTCTTGATATGCATCGAGCAGTTTCTGAACTCCACATTTGTATTCGGGAGACTTGTGGAAACTTCTTGGGTAACCACAAATCCATTTGAAAGCCTGCCATACTTTTAGTTCTAAGGCATTGAGGGTTTCTTCAAAGCCTTCATCCTGCAGAACCTCCCTGATTTGGGGCCCCACAAAGATTCCCCCCTTCAATTTCGCGGCACTGATGTCTGCAAATTTCTCCACGAGGTATCGAAACCCTCTCGAATTCGCCTTACCCATCGTTTTCACAAAATTTTTCATTAAGCGAGCTTAATGTGAAGAGTGGCAGGAAAATCTTCTTTGGATCAACTAAAGGAACACACTGAACACTGCCCGTTCCTGGCTTGTATGTGCTTCTTTGATGACAGTCCGTCTGATGTAATGATCCGCGGTAGCACGGCTGTCCCATAGGCATAGGAAACAACAGTATTTCGTGAACCCTCCTTGCATGTCCATTACATACCAATGACTTAGAAATCACCTCAGATATTCCATTGATGAGTGCTGTATTTGATTGCTTCGCGTAGTATATTCATGTTATCGTACGTCCTCCTTTAGATGAACGAGTGGGCGATTGGGATGGATGGCTTTAAGTTCCCGTTATGCAGGAGAACCGCTTTCAAGCTTCGCTGTGAGGAATCAATGAAGAGAAGCCGCTCAGATGGTGTGTGTACCTGTGACAAGTTCTCGAAAAGTCCATTGATATCATGGCAATAGTAGAGCGGACTGTCTACTGTAAAGAATGTCGCTAAATCATGGTTTCGTTTTTGATAGTGACACACTTGGATGTTCTCCTCAAGTAAGTGTTTCTGTTTGGGTCTCGAGGAGAGAAGTTGATTTCTCTTTGGAGAGGGCTAGGTCTCTAATGAGGTCATTTAACTCGTTTTGGGTAAGCCTCTCCAGCTCCGATTGCTCTTCGTAAGGTGTGTAGTCAAGATCGGCCGAAGGTCCCGCATCTCCGCCAATCACACCTTCGTTGGATTCCCTTTCATCTTCTAAAGAATCGAGTCCATGCTGTGGAGGTACCGGAACCAGCATCGTGTCATCATGAGGGATCGGTCTGATCGTGGAGTCTTCACTCGAATAAACGATGTTATGCTTGTTCTTCACAGAGAATCCAGCTATGTTAACATTGCAAAAGTAACAATCGCCATGATGGTCTCTCGGCTCCCCTCCATATCATGGGTATAGCGAACGGCATCGACTTTTTCCTTTGGTTCAACCAGTCATGTAATCCATTCGAACAAGCGGTACAGATAACATGCGGTGCCCACGCCTTATCTTGGTCGCCTATTGGACAGCCGAAGTAAACCGGTAAGTTTTCCGAAGATTGTACGCCATTGTGATTTAGTCGCCATTGTGATTTTGAGCTGCACACGTACAGAAATTGTCGGGGTGATTTTTACACTTTTGAGGCATGATAATTGATGAGTGGGTTGATGTAAATCACCTAAAAAAATAAAATGTGTAAGTGGGCGAAACAAAACAAAACACCCACACAAGTAGACATGTGACTGTTACGCCAAAGAATAAAAGGGTGTACCTGTACATGTGCAACGTTTGCAAATTTGTGGCCAGCAAACATTCTCACCTAAAATACCACGAGACAACCTGCGTAAAGCCTAAGTTGAAACGACAAAAATGCCATATATGAGGGTACAGAAAAGGTAAAGCAAAAACTTACACTAAGCTGCAACGACAAAATACTCCGCTACATGTATAAAGGACGCATATTATATATTGTGTGTATATAGTATTATAATTATATTATATTTATATATAGTTATGCATATTATTATATATTTATATATAATATACAGGGGTTAGACAAAAATAATATGAACACCCCCGATTTCACCGCTCAGATGTTCAATGTATCCAGAGGAACTGTCTCTATCTATGGTCATGTCTGCATACCAAACCATGGAAAGACAAGCACCGACAAATGCAATAGTGGACGCAAGAAGAAGCTGTGTGATCGAGACGCGCCGGTGCTAAAGCGCATTGTGACAAAGAACCCATAAGACCACAGCTCCAAAAGGTGACTGCAGAGCTTAACCAGCATCTTGCAAGCCCGGTATCGACCAGAACTGTACGTCGCGAGCTCCATGGAGCTGGATACCATGGGAGGGCTGCAATTGCCAAACCCTCCTTCCTCGCACATTAACATTGAGCGGCGCAGAAAATGGTGTAATGACCATAAGAATTGGTCAATGGACCGGTGGAAGAATGTAGTCTACTCCGACGAATCCTCCTTTAACGCTATTTCCCATGTTCCGGTCGAGTTTACGGTGTGGAGACAGCCTAAAGATGCTTATGACCCCGACTTGCTGACCCCAACCGTTAAGCATGGAGGCGGATCTGTGATGGTTTGGGCAGCAATATCGTGGAATACTCTTGGCCAGCTGTAGTACTGCATGGTAGGGTTAACGCCCAGGTCTATCTCTCAATATTGGCTGACCAGGTCCATCCCATGTCCAACGTTGTTTTCCCAATGGCGGCGCCGTCTTCCAGGATGATAGATGCAACCAATCCACACCGCTGGGTCGTTACAAACTGGTTTGAAGAGCATGTTAGTGAAGTAGAACGCATGGATTGGCCTCCACAATCCCCGGATCTTAACATTATCGAAAGCATCTGTGGTGTCAGTTGGAGCAGCAGGTCAGAAGCCGTTCCCACCGCCGGCGTCTTTGGAGGAACTGGAGCAGGTTTGCTCGAAGAATGGCTCAGGATTCCTCTAGCCACTGTCCAAAGCTGTATGAATCAAATTCCCCGACGCATTGCAGTTGTTATTGCCGCTAAAGGAGGACCAACTCCATATTAGAATAAAAACCGCCATTTGCAAGTGTTCATATTATTTTGTCCAACCCCTGTATATATATATATATATATATATTATATATATATATATATATATATATTATATATATATATATATATATTATATATATATAATTTTATTATATATATAGGTACAGGGTGTTTCAAAGTCCTCATTATTTTTAAAATTTTATTAAAGTAGCAATTACAAGAGGAACCAAATGACAATTTGGTTGCTGAGTCTACGATTCATGAGAATTTTGGTGGCATCAAACTTGGCTTCATAAGTCTACTGGAAAGTCACTGGTACACTCAACGTGGGCACCGTCTTTTTCGAAACAAGCGAGCCACCGTTTTAAACGCATTCTTGGCCGACATTGGACAACATTTCGGGAGTAACAGAAGCACACGCATTCCTGATCCGTTCTTCTAGTGTGGGGAGGACTCGCGGCTTGGTGGCGTACACTTTGCTCTTAATGTAGCCCCACAAAAAGAGTCGGATGGGGTAAGATCAGGCGAGCGAGCAGCCCATTCGATGGATCACGGCTACCAATCCACCGATCCGGGAACTGCTTATTCAGAAATGAGCGAACCCTCACGCGAATAATGAGCAGGGGCAACCGTCTTGCTGGAAAATGACTTCTTGCATGTCAGTTACAGCTGACAGTTCGGGGATGCAGAACTCCTGAAGCATACGAAGGTAATTGTCTCCGTTGACGTTCACGGAATTTCCATCTTGATCCCCGGAAGAAGAACGGACCAATCAGCCCAGCTGGAGGAGATGGCACAAAACCAGACGACCAATTTCGGCGTGTCCCTTTCATGTTCACGGATCTCCGCAGGATTGTGAGTTCCCCAGATGCGGGTGTTGTGCCGATTGACGCGACCAGAATGGTGGAAGAGAGCTTCGTCGCTGAACCACATGTGCTCCAGGATCGATGGGTCTCTTTCGTAGTGATGCCAGTGTCTCACACATCTCCACCCAGCAATCGTAGTCTTGAGGTTCCAGCTTCTGAACCACCTGGATCTTGTACGGATACAGCTGAGACCACGCCGCAAAATCCGTTGGATAGATGTCGCGCTGATGTTGTTCAGTTCCGCAGCAGCTCGCCGAATGGGACTTTCCTTGACTCTGAGTAAACGCCTCACGGACAGTTTCGACATTCTCCTCACTCCGCCCACTTCGAGGTCTTCCTGATCGTGGTTTGTCCTTTACGGATCCGGTCTCCAATAAACTTCCGGTGGGTGGCGACGATGGTGTTCCTATCCGGTGCATAATGCTGTCCGTAGACTGCCCGGAATCGTCGCTGCACTTCGACCACAGATTGAAAAACCTCCTGCCATGCAGCGATTTTACACCTCTGCTCTAGAGTCAGCATGGTAGCAGAAGAAAACGGAGCAAAACTTCAAATGTAACTCAAAAAAATTCTCAAACTACTGAGTAAGAGTTTACCACAAGATGAACGTCGTTGGTCGATTAGTTGCAAAGAAAATTGAAAATCAAATTAGTGAGGGACTCTTGAAACACCCGTATTATGATTGGTCTCATCTCGAAAACTAGCCGTGCTAGAGGAAAAAACCGAAAACAGATTGGAATCAGCGTCCCAACAGCTATCTCAAGCTACCTCATGCTAAAATTATGGAAGAGTTTAGTAAAGGTAGCATCCATGTCCCATATCCCTCAAGGAAGTGAAGGTAGGGGCCCGAGCCTGGCTACCTAGCCAGAGTCAACTAAAAGGAGGTGGCCAGCCCGCCGCTTCATCGCTAACATCGTGACAACTGCCCAGTTCTAGGCAGTACTGGGGTTCGAACCCACGACTGAGGCGGAGTTTCGGTACTGCTGGGAAGCGTCTAACCGATCGAGCCACGAGAAGCTTTGGAAGAGTTTAAGTCTCACCAGTAATTGCGTATTGCTCAGTACTCATAAGCCCATACAGAAAACGAGACATTCCAGTCAAAGAGGCCATAAAAAGGACTTTTACATCTATAATAGAGGAAACAAAAGCTGAAGACTGCTGGTAACGACTACAAAATCCCTGAAACTTTACTTTCTGGAAAGAAGACGTGAGCGATACACACAATATAGAAAATACTCGACGGGTAATGTCCCAAACTTTAGAAATGTAATGGAAACACACTGGAATGAGAAAGAGCTAGATTGTGTTACTGTTCTAGCTGCGGTGGGATAGAAGGCCATGAAAATGAGGATGGAAAATACCCTCAGAATACGAGGACCAAAATTCTTCAACGTGCTGCCGAAAGAGCTAAGGAACCTCTAGCACATGAACCTAAATAATTCAAGAACCAGTTTGGTCAGATTTTTGTGCTAAGTCCCTGTCCAGCCATGCGTAGTTAATTGGCTACGAGGGCAGGATGAAAGTAGAAAGCAACTCTTTTTATCCATCAAATCACCAAAATCTGGCGGGCTGCTGCGGAGGGGTTGACCATAGATCGATCCTGAACCGTGGTTCGAAGACCTGTAAAGTAATCTAAGGTAAAGTAAGTTTATACAAGTGTTTATCTAATGATGTAGAAATTGATCTCTTCTGATATTAATTTATTTTTCAGTGGTCTTCCAAGGTTAGAGAATATATAAGATGTATATTTATTTCAGCTGAGAAGTAGATACCTACGTATGTTTACGTTAATTGTCTTTTAAAACGAAGCAAATTACACTTAGATAACATTTTCCGAGATACATATTATTTATTAATATCCGGGTTTTTTATGAACAACTGGTATTATGTGGCGCTTTCTTTACTGAAATTCTTCCCTGTTCTTGTGCTCACATTGAGATGTAATAATAATAATACTAATAATAATAATGTGCAGATCTGAATTGTAATAAATTTAATAAATGGCACTGAGAGAGATTCTAAAATAACATCTATGGTTATTTATATTTGTTTGAAAAATATTTGTAATGAGGATTTTTAATATAACATTATTGTATTTCTAATTAAACATTTTAATATAGCGGTTTTTTATACAGTTGTTTAAGGAAGATAAATTGAAGATGTTTGTTTGAATGTAACTTCCTAAAGATTGTAACGGTTTTTATATTTTTTGTGGGTGTTTCTGTTGAGAAGTGGGGAGAAGGGCCCCTGGAGGGGAAGTTGGGGGAAAACCCTCTGCAAGGGTGCCTTACGATCCTGTATATCCAGAATTGGATTCTAGATTTTGTTCCGTCAAGATCATAGGTTTTTGGGGCTCTCGAAATTTTGTAAGTGTAGTTTGTCAGTTTATTGTTAGTCGCGAATTACTACTCTCTCGGGGCTCTTTAACGTAATAACATCCGTTCTTACCCTAAAAATTTGAATCCTTAACTAAATTACTATTTTAATTATTTTATTATTTTAATAAATATAAAATCCAACAGTAAATTATTTCGTTCCCTGAAGGCTGGGTCAGTGAAAAGTCGGGTGGGTGAAGTTTAGTAGTATGGCCGCAAAAGGAGAGAGCGCAGAGCAATTGCAATGTTGATCAAATGAGTACCAGTCCTACCCACCTCTTGTTGCAAGGTGCCAACCCCCCAGTGCCAACCCCAGGGTGCCAAAAAGGGGGAATCGGGGTGACCACCTAACCTCTTTGGGGGAGAAGTTGGGACGGTCTCACCCCCCAAAGGAGTATACCTAACCTAAAAGAGAGAGAGGAGAAGAGAGAGAGGAAGAGACCATCCAGCGTCTGCGAGATGCAGAAGCTTAATGAGAGCTCATGTAGCATCACTTGGCTTAGAACTCGAAATCCGCCAGGTGGTTTAAGCAGCTAGTGCCTCCAGGCATTATCAGCCAGTTGGCACAGTATATATATCGTTTGAACAGCCAAACAGCGCACACAAACTTCCCGACTATACGCTCATAGAATCTCTATTATTACACACACACACACACATACACAACGTATATAAACAGATGCATGTAAAGCCCCAATAGCAAAATATATACGAGCAGGAACACCACACAAAAAAACACCACAGCACCACAAGGTCTCTAAATACGACCCAGTTAATAGACAAAGCTATTAAGCATAAACAAATACGATTATGGGACCATGGGGGTAGATTCAAAAGATTTCATAGAAAAACCATTAGCATCCCCCTTTTTTTATTAAGCTTCTCATGGTGGAACACCACGAGGCCAATTTGACGTTTGGTGGCCGATCTTTTATACAAAAAATCGAATAAGATAAACTAAGTTTAAACGCCAAAACAAATTTCCACCATAATATACAATTTTATCCTTAAACTATAACATAAAACGCATTAATATTATTTTTAAAACAAAATAGAAATTAAATTAGGGGTAACTATTTAATTTTTTCCTCTTTTGGTCAATTATTTTGTTTCAATACAAATTTATCTTTAATATACATTTTTATCCTTAAACTATAACATAAAAAATATTAATATAACTTTATATTAAAAATAGATTGTATTTCTGGATAACTATTTCATTTCTCATCTTTCCCCCAAATAGATTCTATTTCGGGTAACTTAAAATAATTGGATAAAAGAGGAAAAATTAATGTTTCAATATAAATTTATCTTTAAGTAAACAAATATATCTTTAAACCTTATTAAAAAAATTATTAATATAACTTTATAATAAAAATGGATTCTATTTCGGGTTAGCTTATTAATTTTTCCTCTTTTACGCAACTATTTTGCTTCAATACGAATTTATCTTTAAGACAATTATATCTTTAAACTATAACATAAAAACGCTAATATAATTTTTAAAAAAAATAACCTATGGAATGAATAAGTTATATTTAGTAAAGACACGCCCCCAGAATTCGCGGCTTGTCCCATTACAACCCAATGGGCGGGGCATGAGGACGAATCCAGAATCTCTGGTTGGCGGAAAGACTCGCGAATCGAATATTCGGGGTGGGGCCAATCGGAGTCACGTATATAAGAGGGAACATTTTCAGCTGGATCCACAACAGTGATTTATCAACGAGTAACTACACATTCTCTCATCATGGACACTTCCCGTCAGAAACATCAGCTTTACTGCTCCCCACAGGTGTTTGAAGTTAATGACCTCTCTGCGGGGGCTACGCTCCATCTTTTCGCAGCGGCCGACCGGAATGATCTCTCTACACAAAACGTTAATAATATCTGCAATGATCCTCCATTTGAACCAGCAGAAGACTTTAACCTCAAGATGTGAGTAATTACGTAATAATTTAGTTTGTAATTCATTCTCGGGCTATGTACATCGTATCATTCAGTGTTTAACCCTTGCAAGTGTTAGTTAATTTATAAAAAGCCATAATAAACGAATTGAAAGGATATCTACCCAGGGGTTCGAGACCCGGTGTTGACAGGCGATGGGTAGTACACTCATCTAATCTTCCTTTTGAGCCCAGTTAGGCTAGTTGCTTTGTGTTTATCATCTGATCTGGTATTCTATTAAGTATTTAGAGAGTGAATTTTGTTTATCAAATAATTACGTGCTAACATTTATTCAAAGTTAGTTTGTGAATGTTTCATTAAAATAGCATGTATCCTCAATTATATTTATATATATATACAGTGTGTATATATATATAATATATATATATATATATATATATATATAATATATACACAGTGTGTCCGTAAAGTCATAGTGGGATTTTAAATAGCTATATTATTGCAATGAAACATGATAATGAGATGAAAAAAAGGCAAATTGAAGAACAACTCTAAAAGAATAACTTTATTTAACGTAGTTCGATATGGGCTCCTCTGGTAGCCCTGCAGACATCTAGGCGGTGATTCAATTCCAGCTACACACGCCCAAGAACATCAGGAGTGACGGATGCGATAGCTTCCGTGATTCGCTCGTGCAAGTGATGAATATCCCTAATGGGTACACTGTACACGCTTTGCTTGACGTAACCCCACAAATAAAAGTCCAATGGTGTCAGGTCCGGAGAGCGTGGAGGCCATGGCTTCCATCCTCCTCTTCCTATCCATCTCTGTGGAAATTTTTCATTAAGGAATTCTCGAACAAAGTTGGCATAGTGCGGAGGAGCACCATCTTGCTGAAAGATGACATTATTGTCAATAAATTGGGGTACTGCAAAATGTTCCAACATAGCGAGGTAGCTGTGTGACGTCACAGTGGGTTCCGCGAAGAAAAATGGGCCAATCACTCGATCTCGTACTAGAGCACACCACACATTAACTTTCGGGCTATTACGCTCATGTTCAACATAGGCATGTGGACAGCCTAGACTAACTACGAGATAAAGGTTAAGCTTAGCCTAGACTAACTACAAGATACAACTTTGAGTTGTTCTTAAATTTGGTATTGTTTCATCTCATTATCATGTTTCGTTGCAATAATATAGCTATATAAAATCCCACCATGACTTTACGGACACACTGTGTATATATATATATATATATACAGGGTGATTCAGCAAAGAGTACACTAAATTGGAAGATGAAATCCTTGGATAATTCTAAACCACAATGTCTCTATGGTAAAATGTCAGATTCTGCATAGTTTCCATGTTACAATACATTTAAGATGTTGTATTAATGAGAGTGAATATGAAGTGAAACCCCCGTAGGTTTTTGTAATCATTTATTTACAGATCTCTAGGTTGAAACAAAGAGGGGTCACACTGTAAAGGAAATGTTCAAAGTTGCCTCCTTCTGCCTCAATGCAGGTCTGTACACGTCGTACCATTGAATGTCTGACGCGTTCCAGAAGAGAACATTTTGCCCGAGCATCAAGGGGATATCTGGATACTGTTTATCCCAACAGGTGGATAGCGCGTGGTGGCCCCGTTCCCTGGCCACTCCGCTCCCCAGATATTAACCCTTTGGATTTCTGCCTGTGGGGCCATTTAAAGACGTTGGTGTATGATACAGAGGTTCAAACAAGAGAGGAATTATGGCCACGTGTTCGTGACAAGTGAGCAAATTAAACATAGTCCAGGCATTCTGGAACGCGTCAGACATTCAATGGTACGACGTGTACAGGCCTGCATTGAGGCAGAAGGGGGCAACTTTGAACATTTCCTTTAGGTTGTAACAAAGAGGGGTCACACTGTTGAGATGTGTGACTAAATGATTACAAAAACCTACGGGGGTTTCACTTCATATTCACTTTCATTAATACAACATCTTAATATATTATAACATGGTAACTATGCAGAATCTGACATTTTACCATAGAGACATTGTGGTTTAGAA
This sequence comes from Bathynomus jamesi, assembly GCA_023014485.1. Taxonomy (NCBI): domain Eukaryota; kingdom Metazoa; phylum Arthropoda; class Malacostraca; order Isopoda; family Cirolanidae; genus Bathynomus; species Bathynomus jamesi. The sequence continues at coordinate 105,590 of JAJOZX010008713.1, forward strand.
TTATCCAAGGATTTCATCCTCCAATTTAATGTACTCTTTGCTGAATCACCCTATATATGGAGAAAATGGATTTTAATTAAAAAAGATTCAATGTGGATGAATCGTTTAATATCTGACAGGTGCGGTACCCTGTGACGGTGCTTAGTCATCCAATATAATCATTATTAGAAAAATGTATCAGCTGTGAAAATAATTTTGTGTCTATAACCGTACCCTTTCTCCCTATAGATCCGATGCAGAACTCGATTGTGTTAGAGCTACTACTTTTCGCGACAGCTTTGAAGAAAAGCAAATAACCGACGGTGATTTGGAGGTTTTACAGCGTAACCAACCCAGTGACCTGAATACGGAGCTCGAAGTATTGGCTGACATCCGGTCTAACGATTGCCAGGTCGTCGGGGAAGTAATGTAAGCTTTTTTATTTTGGTTAAGAACAAGAAACAGTCGATTTTCATAAATTATTAAATGATAGAAATCATGTTTTATAAATTAGTACAATTCAGCTTAAATTACAGATTTAGCATCTAATAAATAAGTTTCAGAGCACAAGACTAACATTATTGGGGACATCTTATATTTTACACAATATAGTTACATTATATATATATATATATATATATATATATATATATATATATATATATATGCGTAAAACTTTACACAATACATCGAGTGCGCACAAATGGAAACTTTTTTTATCTGCATGCACACCAATTCATCATTCAACTCAGTGTAACACAGGTCGAATAAATTTTTAAATTTATAAATTCCCTTCCACATGACATGTGTAGGAGAAATGAAAGACAGTAAATCCCGCAAGTATTACTAAAATATCCTTGTAATTGGTGGGGATTCCAGACAACTGCTCGAGAAATTTTACAATAACAGGGTCACTTCAGGGATGAGTCCCGAGTGAGTTAAAAAAGTACATTCATTCCCTATTTTTAAAATAGATGGCCAATCAATAAATCTCTTCGCCACCAACATTGTCGGTGTTGACAATAATTCCCCCCCCCCCCTTTTTCTAGTAGTTGGTAATTTCAATGTTTCACTCTTCGCAAACACACCGACAAATTTGGAGCGTGCGATTCGGTCACTATTCATCCCTATCTGAAGTGTATTCGCATCCCTTTTAAAAGTCAGTGACTACGTTCCTGAAGCGGTCAATCTCAATTAGTGCTTGTGACTCGAGGTATACTAGTACGCTAATAGGGGCGTCTATCGGGTTGGCGAATTCCAATCTGACTGAGATGTTTCCACCCTGTTGTGGACTTAAGTGTGTATATACACTAGCAGATAAGTCGGGTGTGATATCAAACGGGTAAAAGTTAAATTGATCGATGAATTCTTTCTGCGTTATCCCAATCCCGAGCTCATCACAACCACCTGCAATATGAGCCAGATTACTATAAGCTCTTGCGCAAAGCGGGAACACAGTGTCTGATGAGTAGTCCGTATCCATAGACCCTCCCAACGCAAAGCCATGACGTATAGAGTTATATTTTTAAGGCTGAAATTCTCGAATTTAAAGGCGTTCTTTTTATATTTTCTATTCGTCGAAGCGTGATTCTGCATTCCAATTAGTAACCGTTTAGGTAGAACTTCCAGGGCCACGTTTTCTATCTGCTTCGAGGCCAACCCTGATGGCACTGTGTATAGTTTGATCTGTACTTTGTTAATTGGGTATTTTACTGTTCCGTATAGTAAATTTTTTTCAATTTCTAATTGTTTAGCAGAGCTTACTTTCACTCGCCGTACGCGCAGATATGTTTCCATAATGTGAATCACAACGGGTTTTGCGTCCTCTTCTTGATCAGGTCCCATATTTATGCAGATCTCAGGATTCGTACGGGTGAGCTTTAATTTCATACCCACCCTATTCATAAGCAGTTTCTGGAATGTGAAGTCTGTATGAAGACGTCCATAGCATTCATATATCTTCTTTTTAGAATTTTTAAATTTATCTTTTATATTACTTTCGTCTGTAGTCTGATAATAGTCTTCGACAGTTAAAAAGGTATCCTTCGCTTCTTTTGAAAAGTTGAGAACATTTTCCAGATCGGCTTGTAGGTGATAACCCGTGTTCCTGCCGAAATGTTGACCTGGTTTAAATACACCTCACACTGACTGAATATGAAGTGCAGAAAGTTGGTTACAGGGTATGCAGGATAATTATCATCGCAGTCCGTTCCATGTGCACACAGATTGGATAAAAAAAGTATGAGCCTCAGCTGGGTATCACGAATTCTATAGGGGCACTCGGTGAACTAATTGTGTTTAATGGGTTAATTGTAATAAGTCACTGTGCTCAATAGAAACTTGTGTTGGGCATATCAAAGAGGGACATCTCGATTTACAACATTGTGAGCTACATGGATGGATGAAGCGTGCCATGGCGAGTCAGAAATAGTGCCCCCTCTCTCAACAAGTAGCAATCAGCCTATAATTCGTGAAAGCAATGTCCTTAGCTTATATCAGTTAAAAAAATTATAAACCATAGGTTTCATTCGCTTAGAACACTTCTTTTTTGATGTCCTTTTACGTCTAACGCCATTTGTTGGTAACCTCTTCTTCCGAACAGCCCTCTTCTTCTTCCCGCCACCACGCATTTTTCTCTTTGCATCTTAAAAAGAACAGGGGACGAAATCATTAAAATGTTTTTTTAGAGCTTCTTTAGGTTTAGCTCCACCCATTATGGCTTCTACCATGTTAAAACCTGATTGTAACGCTTTCCTCCTGAGATATCTGGCCCCCCTCTTCAACAATGGGACAGCCGTGCGTAGTATGGTTGAAAAAATGGATCCAAGCCCACTCCCACGCTGATATCTCACCCCTCGATAGACTGTGAAAGGGCTTCGGGTCATTATAACTGAATGCGACGAAAGTGTAGCTTCACTGTTATTTCCCATTCGGTGATGGGAGTTTGTTTTCCTCAATCGTTCTTATATATATTGAGATATTGGTTAACAAATTAGTCGCAACATTCACATAATGGGGATTGTCATATGTAATGCTGAAGCTCTTTTCTCTATGGTTGGGAATGTGTGCAATGCACAGCAGAGGGGCCTGGGCATCCCCAACAAATTGATGCTCCCACTATATATTGCTGTAAATATAGCACATGTCTGGGGATGGATAGCCATCACCCAATTTCTCCAATTTCAACTGATACATTAAGCTGGACAAATCCTCTGTCTTTACTATTTATATCCTGTGATTTTAGGGTCAGAGCATGTGCAGGGGTTTCTTTGTTCACGATATCGTATACTAAATCAGCCGTAAGATTTGAGCTTTTTAAACTTTCGTTTAAGTCTCTCACAACATCCTCGGCCGCACCAGAACGTCCCGGGCCTAGTGTTACTACTGTAGTGTAATACAGTGCCTCCCCACTCCGGCGGCACGCGTGGTTTCATCCCTAATTACCCCGGCCTTTTCACACACATTACGATCTCTAAGAACAGTAAAAACGGGTACTTTATAATCAATACTTGAGAAGCTGGTGGATAGCTGAATTTCACATAGCCCCACCTCATACGAATCACGTTCCAATTCAATGGGCCCATGGAGTTCTGTTACAAAGTTGGCTAGGGTATTGTTAGGATGTACATACAGAGAAGAAGAGGACGGGAGTGTGACACAGAAGTGGTTAGGCGCCATGTTGTATACTATTTAAGCTTCATTATTGCAGCAGCTTTATATAGGTGTTGAAGCGCCCTGGGTAACCCAGCCATTTCAGCAGGTACATTTTTCTCTTTCCTGAGCCTTTGCTGCCTAAAATTGTTTCAATTTTAAAACATTTTCTCCTAAATTAAATGTCACTTTCTGCAACTCCTCACGGTAAAAGCCTCTTGAATGGGAAGAAATCGCAAATCTTGAACATAATACAGCATTATCTCACCTTTTGGTATCATAGCCCTAACTTTAAAAATCTCACGTGTCTAGCCTTGCTCAAATCCCTTCGCGAATTTATTTCCTGAACGCGATAGCCTTACATAATCAGTGATTTTGAAACGCGTAGAGTATGGCGGTCCTCTACGAATAACTCTTCTCACCTCATGCTCTATGTGCGTACCTCTTTCTAAAACCTCGTTAGGTGTTGTCCCAATCCGGCGATGGTGTGAACGGTTGTATGACGAGGCCAATGATTCGAGAATGTTTATATATCGGTATGTGTTTTCATGTGTAAAATAGCGATGCATGCGTTCCTTTATGGTACGTTGAAGTCTTTCAGCTAAAAATGCCTTATGTATAGAATTGCTAGTGTAGTAAGTGATATTAAACTCTGTCAGCATGTTCTGAAAAGCTCGGCCTATAAATTCTTTCCCCTATATCTGTACAAAAATAGCCTGGAACCCTGTTTTCTTTCAACATCAGCGTTTTGGTAGCTTTAGCAACTGTTTCAGGCGATTTATTTTTCAGAGGAATAAGCCACAGATATCTAGAGAATACATCTATTATGAATAGGATGTAGCGATAGCCATCATTATATACTGAATATCTTTGCATGTCTGTTAAATCCGCTTGTGAAATGGAATAAATCGAAGCCGCTGTTGTCCTGGCTGTTTTAAACCTTTTTCTCACCAGCTTATGAAGTGTATAAGCATCCTGCTTCCGCAAAAACCTCTCAACATCTTATTTCCTTACTTCATCATTGTAAACACCTCTGTACAGTCTATCAACACCGCCATAGGAGGCGGGTTTAGAAATGACATAATAGCGTTTTCGTAATATGTTAGCCAGTTGCGTATTTTTGAGACACTTGGATAGGGTTGACCGTTGTTGTTTCGGGTCTTCTTTCTCCTCTTCAGAGTTGCTACCGTTGTGGGTGATGGCGTACTCACTTGTGGCATATGCAATGTATGTTCGAAGTCTTTTAACCTATCCAGATTACAAGTAAATGTCCCCAAAACGTTGATAGGAAGTCTTGCTTTAATATGTTTCCATCCTGATGGTGAGGGCCTGTCCCACTTTGTTCATGATCTCGTGAGAATGTTGACGATATTCGAGCCCTGTACCCTTGTTCCTTCAACAATGACGTCACCTGTATCGGTCCACTGTATGATGGAGTCCTCACTCAATAGATTATAAAGACTTAAGCCTTTATTCCTCAATGCATGTGGGACACTGCTTTTTAATGCATGCTCGATGTGTTGCGTTCCGTTATTCTTTGGTTGGTCATCTCTAACGTCGGCCTCAGGTCCTATGTCGCCATGCTTATCGTTGCTCGGGCTGTGTCTAATAACCACGGGGATCTCTGTCGGATTCTTATAATCTTCGTACTCATGAAGAATTTCTGCAGAGCCTCTTGGTACAAGATCCTTTTCTCATCAGGTGACTTTTCACTCTTTAATAGGTGTATCAATTCGCTTTCCATTCTTTTAAGCCTGGTTTTACGACGTTCCAGAAATGTGTCTGGACTCTTTGAACTTTGCAGTGAAGCATACACCTCGTGCGGAATTACTACCACTTTCTTCATTATATTAATCTAGTCAGTGAAGGTTCCAAAACTGAAAATAAGATGGGGAGGAATGATCCCCCTCTTTGTACAATAATTCGCTTTTTCTTCCCCACAGTTTGACTTTTACGAGCGAGCGTACGTATTATGTTCTTGTAACGACGTAGGCGAGCCTTCTGGGGGATTTCATTGGTACATTACATTTTATAACATTAAGACGGACTTTTTAAAATGCATCTGTGAAATCTGAGTCGATACTTTTAACAAACATCTGCTGCAATGCCCGGGGCAATCGATGAGAGATTTTTATTAATTCACGGTATTCCTTTAGCCTATTTGTCATTATGAAATCTACACCGTTTCAGGCTCGTTTGGGAATATATTCATTCTTAGAAGTACCCTAAATATGTTTCACGGGTGAAAGTCACAAAGCAAATATCCTGTAACGCTGACTGGTAGCTTCTTTATAAATTTCCAAAAACTCCTTACGCTGATTCGGGAACATTTGATTGGCTAATACTCCAATTTGTGACATATCTCTACTTTGCGCGAATAAGACTAGATATTGTGTATTTAAAGACACATTCCGCATGTATCTATTTTTGAAAAATAGATTCTGATTGATGAAGAATACGCTTATGTTAAGATGGTGGGAGAACACGGAAATGGATGAAACGTTTGCCGAGACATTTACAAACATGAGATCGTTAATTACAATGACTGTATGCTCATTTCCCTTTAACGAATTAACGTCATATACGCCTTTGTGGAACAAAATATCATCTTGGTACTCGTTGAATACTGACTGGTACGTCAAATAGCACCATGTTACTTTAAAGATAAGGGGGAAATGTTCTCAAAATTTGGGCATAAAGATTTTAAGTATAAACACAGGTTTACCATATCCTGTATGGCCAGATATAATACATGTGGGTGGGGTTGTGAACCTGAATTTTTCTAGATTCAATCTCTAACACGTCACATCCCTAAGTGGAACAATTTCAAAATATAACAAGAATATAAGGAGCAACACTTAAATTTTGTTTTTCTTCTTCCACAGAATCGTGAATGACGATGAGGTACAGTACCCCATCATCGATATTACAGGCGACCCAGCTGACAGTGTAGTTGTGGTTACAGACTCCCACCCCCGCTGACGAACCCTCACCAGCGACACCTCCACCACGTGGCAGTTCAAAGCGGCAGTTCAAAGTGGCAGTTCAGGTATAAAACGTGCCAGGATTGCACCGGTTGTTAAACCCCCAGTAATAGAGCCACAGCCCTCTACGTCTTACGGCACAACCTCCACACTAGCTCCCTCCTCAATTAAATTTGTACCCCCTTATTCGTGTTCAATTCTTTAGTTCTAGGTACTACCCCTAGGCACGGGTTGGGTCTTAGAATTACATCAAAAACAATATTTTTGAATAACAAATTAGAAGAGATTTGTGCTGAGGAAAATGTACCCTTCGTAAAGCTGTGGTCTGAATTCAGTGATCCTAGCCTTTTTATAAAATGGGGGTGCATTTTAATGAAATAGGTAATGCTAGCCTAGGTAGGTTAATAGACGAAAACGTGCGAAAGCTGTATAGGTCGAAGCCTTCTTTAAACGTTGTAGGTCCGGGAAACGCGGGCCCGACGTGACAAATAGTTTAAAACGTGGGCCCGTGGTAAAAAATAACTTAAACGTCTTTTATTGTAATGCGCGTAGTATTAGAAATAAATTAAATGAATTTAAGGCGATAATTTATTCCGGCAACTATGATATAGTTGCTATCACTGAAACTTGGTTGAATACCGTGACTCGGGACTTGTTGGGGGAACTTGATATACCGGGTTTTAAACTCTCTACTAATGATAGGTTACATAGGTTTGGCGGAGGCGTTTTGCTGTACATTCGTAATTCCCTTAGGGTTATCGAGGTTAAGTTAGATTTTCCGGCAGCAATTAATGCGATATGTGTTGAAGTTATGGCGCGTAGTATTAGTTTTAATTTTGTTGTTGTTTATAGACCTCCCGTTCAACCCCTCGATACAGATACTAGATTTTACTCACTTCTTGGTAATTTTATTGACAATCGGAATAGTATAATTGTTGGAGACTTTAACTGCCCTAATGTTAATTACGATAATTTTACTGGTAATGAGGAGGGTTTGAGATTGGTTGAGTTTATGGACGATAACTTTTTACGCCAGATAGTTATCGAACCAACGCGCGGTGACAATATTTTAGATTTGGTGATGACGAACGGCGAGAATAGAGTCGAAGGTTTTAGAAGTAGGCGAGAGTTTAGGATGTAGTGATCATCAAATTCTTAGGTTTAAGTTATTGACAGAAAACACAGGGGATAGTAACGTAATAGAAGTCCCTGATTTCGTAGGGCTAATTTTGATAGTTTTGCTGATAGGATGAGAGTAGTGGACTGGGATAACTTATTTATGGGTAATGACACAAATTTGCGTTGGGTGGCGTTTAAAGAAAGTTTTAGGAATATTGAAAGGGAGTTTATTCCTCGTAGGCCCAAGCGCGCTAGAAATCGTGGTAGGCCGAAGTGGTGGAATAGGGAAATAGGCGAGTTCATAAACGAGCGTAATAGAGCGTATAGACTTAATAAGCGCAATGGCACGGCAGCTTACTTTAATAGATATATCGAGCTTAGGCGTCAGGTTAAAAGATCAGTTAGGAATGCCAAGCGTAATTTAGAGATACTTATAGCTGCGGATAGTAAACATAATCCCAAAAAGTTTTTTGAATACGTAAATAATCGTAAGCCGGTAAAAGATAACATAGGCCCTCTAGTGGATGTTAATGGCGCTTTGGCTTCTGACGCTCAGGCGATGGCGGGTATTTTTAATAACTTTTTTGCGACAGTTTTTACCGTAGAAGACGTAAATAATGTCCCCGACGTGGACGATATCGTTCCATTTAGTAGCGAGACTATTTTAGATGAAATAACTGTTTACGAGGCTGAGATTGCGCATTATATCGATAGGCTAAAAGTTAGCAAGGCTCCAGGCCCTGACGCGTTTTATCCCAGACATTTGAAAGATTTGAAAGACGTTATCGTAGGCCCCTTAACGAAGATTTTTGATCAGTCACTCGAAACGGGGATTATTCCTGAAGACTTCAAATTAGCTAACGTCACGCCTATTTTTAAAAAAGGCGACCGCGCAGTAGCTAGCAATTATAGGCCCATTAGCTTAACGTCAATTGTCGGTAAACTTTTGGAATCCGTAGTTAGGGATCGTATTATCGATCACTTAGAAAGTAGAGATTTGATTAATATTAGTCAGCATGGGTTTCGACGCCATAGGTCTTGTTTAACCAATTTGTTAGAATTTTATAACGAAATAGTGCGCGAATATGATAGGCATAGAGCAGCTGACGTTATTTATTTAGATTTTAAAAAGGCGTTCGATACAGTTCCGCATAGGAGACTAATTGCGAAGGTCAAAGCGCACGGAACGGGTCAGGTAGCTAACTGGTTAGAAGAATGGCTTCGTGCTAGGAGACAGAGGGTCGTAGTTAATGGTAGTGAATCGGGGTGGTTAGATGTAGGTAGCGTTGTCCCACAGGGTTCAGTGTTAGGCCCATTGTTATTCGTAATTTAGATTAACGACATAGATGTAGGATTGACTAGTAACGTGTCAAAATTCGCGGACGATACTAAAATAGGCGGTAAGGTTGTTAACGAGGACGATAGAAATAGGATCCAAGACGATGTAAATAGGATTATGGAGTGGACGGATAAGTGGCAGATGCAATTTAACGTGACAAATGTAAAGTTTTGCATATAGGTTCTCGCAACAACAATTATACGTACACGATGGATGATAGGGAGTTAGCGAGCGTTGACGAGGAAGTAGATTTAGGCGTACGCGTATCTCAGGATTTAAAGGTTAGGAACCAGTGCCTGGAGTCTTGCGCAAAAGCTAGTAGGATGTTAGGCTTCATAGCGCGTAATTTCGAATTTAAATCGAAGGATATTATATTGCCCCTTTACAAGTCCCTAGTCAGGCCTCATTTAGAATATGCCGTTCAGTTTTGGTGCCCGTACTTGCGTGAGGATATTGATAGGTTAGAAAGGGTTCAGCGTCGTGCCACGAAACTAATTCCGTCATTGCGCAATAAGCCTTATGAAGATAGGATTAAAAAGTTAGACCTGTATTCACTCGAAACTAGAAGATTAAGGGGGGAGCTTATTGAAGTTTTCAAAATCGTTAATAACATCGATAACGTAAATTTTGACAAATTGTTCACTTTCGATAATAGTAATACTCGCAATAACGGATTTAAGTTGCGTGGCAGACGTTTCATTACTAATATCGCTAAAAACTTCTTTACGTTTAAAGTAATTGATAAATGGAATAATCTTCCAGCGTCAGTCGTTCATTCTACCAGCGTTAATATGTTTAAGAACCGTCTTGACAGACATTTTAAAAGTATTAACGTTGTTAAATATAAATAAAACAAAGTTAGCAACAGGAGCTCTGGTGGTGGTGCTCGAGGATGAGTCTGTTGACGATGAATGCCAGCTTGTGACATGCCAGCGTGTGATGCCAGCAATAAAATTATTAAAAAAATATAAAAAAATATATAAAAAAAATTAGACTAACACGAACGTAGATGTAGCTCGTAGCGTAAACTAACCCACTTTTTGTTTAACTTTACCTACTTTTTTTTTTCTTATCTCCTTACTTTGCATGTCTCTAACTCTTTCCTTGCATGTTTGTAGTTTGCATGGTATGACAGTGAGTTATACTGTGTTTGCATGGTTTGTAAGCGTTCTTATTTTACTTCTTTTCATCTTTCACCCCTCTCCTATTTTCTCCGACTATTTTTCTGACTTGTCGGCAGTGGCCGGCGGATGATGATGGTGAGACTTTTTTCCTCTTTTTCTGAATGAATGTTAACCCACGAGTGATAGGTGTTGCTCCTTACTTAACCCCTTATTCTCTTCTCTTCTCTTAACCCCCTACTCTTTCCTTTCTCTCGGGCTAACCTTAGAGTGGATCTTAGGGTCTTTGTTAGCCTTAGCTTCTGTAGATCTGTAGATCCTCCTCTACAGCTCGAGAAGCTGCTGGTGTGGAAGGTATAACATTCGAACTGGTGCGCACCGCTAACCGCACCCCGGCCCTTACTAGAAATCTGTACGTAGTCAGGGTTGACCCTGGAATCCTGTATAGCAACGGTGTTGAACACGGACTGCGGCGCGTAGTTGAACGTATTGTGGAGTTTGCCCTTCAGAACCGCGACGAACGTGAAGTCCGGACGAGGTTATCCTCCGGGTTCGGGTCAGTTGACGGGGAAGTAGATGATTTTTGGGTAGTAGATGTAGATATAGAATATATCTTGGGGCGTATAATACAGGCCTCTCAGAGTAGTACACCCTTCAATATGGACAACTTCACGGTAGATATTAACAGAGTATTCCGTGTTGCAGGTCATAGTGCCACACCTTATACTCTTAATTTCAATTCTCCGGTTATTTACCGAAAGTATATAAACGTCGATCGTGGTTGCGGCTTTATAGCAATAGTCTTAGCTCATATGTTCACTGTGCTAAATACACGGACGCAGAAAATTTGGTTGCCTACGGTTGTGAAGCGTGCGCGTAAACTGGCTTCAGATTGCAAGCTTCAGTTCGAGTGTAATATGGGCCCTGAAGAGCTGAGAAGGATAGAGCAGGAAATGAATGTTCATAACGTTTGGTTAACTTTTGGTTAGCTTCCGCCCGAATTGTTCATTCTGACGAAGGTCAAGCTTTTCACTCCACCTTAGACCTACAGTTTAACGTGGAATCCGAACCACGCTGCAGCCCAGCGTCTTAACCACTAGGCCACCTTGGGTACCCATTTATCTACCAACCACTTTCTTTATTGTGTGGAAGGATGAACAGCTGGGTTTTGCTGCGCGCCGGCTACCGTCGGGTGTCGAACCCGGGGCCGATGGATTTGTAGTGAGCGACGCTAACCACTACACCACCGAGGCGTATAGTTGTATTTGGAATGGATGATCGTCGTAGGACTGTGCGTATTTTTAAAAGCTGTGTGAGAGATCGCGCAAGACCTCTACTTATTTTAGGATTGTCAGGGCCAACGTATCTCCCCATCCGTAATATAATGGCTATTTACGCTAGTTATGATAAAAGTCGAAAATATGGACGGCATCATAAACTCGAGACATCCCTTACACAAATTGTGGATGATATAGTAAAGCATTGTAAGGAATGTCACATAGTTTGTGAGCAGTGTAAGAGCCGCAAATGTGAAGGTCATGTAGTTGAAGCCGAGAAGATGGAATAATGTGTATAGACGTAGATTTTTCAATAATAAATGCGTTGGGCTCCATAAATCGAATGGCACTTGCAGGAAAATAAGAATCTGTGGATGTGATATGTTTCACACAATGGATAGTTGGGGAAAATTCAAGCACAAATGTGATGAAATTCACTGTTCTACATGCCACGAGGAATATAAGGCGGACGGAGAAAAGCATGCATGTTGTATGAAAGATGCTAAGCCTAAAAATAAACCCTGTATAACCGTGTACTACGATATAGAAAGTTACACAAACCCTGAAACCAAAGAGGTTATCCCACATCTACTCGTAAGCCAGACTATCTGCGATGAGTGCATGGAGGTTGAGTGTGATGAGTGTCACAAATGCGATAAACGGACAAACGTCTTTAAAACGAATGCACACGACAGCCCTGTAAAACTCTTTGTGGCTCTATTGTGAAATTAGCGGACAAGTTCAAAAAATGACTGTGTATATTCTTGCCCATAACGGGGCAAAATTTGACACACAGTTCGTTTAAAAGGAACTGCTTGAACACGAGTCATCAGAGATATTCACGGGTGATCCCTTGAAAAGAGGAAACAGGCTTATACAGATGCAGATAAGAGGTAATGTACAGTTTAGAGATACTTTATTATTCACACCTTGTAAACTAGCCATGCTACCGAAGGTGATGGATGTAGCCGCCGAAATTTCAAGAGGATATTTCCCTTACACTTTCCTCGCAAGCGACATATTAAATTACGTAGGGCTACCTCCCCCCAAACAATACTTTAACTGCACCAACATGAGTGATAGTGAGCGTGAAGATTTTGACCGCTACTACAACAGTTTTAATGAAGCTAATCCTTACAATGTAGCCGATGAATGTGAGCGTTATAGCGTGAATGATGTGCGCGTGCTTAGAGTATGTTTCTATACTTTTAGAAGGATGTACAGACCGTTTCAACTGCGATCCGCTGCAAGTCGCAACAACAATCGCATCATTGTGCTTTACTGTGTTCAAGAACAATTTCATGCCTAGAGACACCTTAGCCATCATTCACAGAAACAACCCTCGCAGTTATGGGCACAAGGCTATTTACTGGCTCATACACATACAGCAACAGACTGGTGTGTACATAAAACACGCCCGCGACACGGGAGAAGTACCCATTAAGGTCAATGGTCGTGTTTTTTGGGTTGATGGTCTAAGCGAAGACCGTGCCACTGGTGAGAAGACTGTGTACTCCTTTAACGGTTGCTGTTGGCATGGATGCCCACGTCCTGAGTGTGGAATCGTAGGAGATATCCACCGTAGATCTCCTGCCGATAGTCTTTTATGGACCCGCACCCGCGATCAGCTTATATGCTTACAGTTCACTCACAAGGTCTTGTGGGAGCATGAGTATGATGCACAGATGGAAACAGATGGACAGTACCGCGAAGAAATAAACACCATCAAGCGTTCAATGGTGTTGGATCCTCTCAAATGCGGAGATAGCTTGTTCGGAGGGCGTACAAACCCATTGAAGCTATACTTTCCGCCAACGGAGGGCGTGAAACTCCATTACTACGATTTCTGTTCTTTATATCCCTACGTGATGAAGAACAATCCGTACCCACTGTAAGATCAATCAAATGATCACGTGATTCCTGCTACTTCCTGGGCATATCTCTACCCCTGCGTGCTCAGTTGGCCGCTGCAAGCCCTGGAGCTCAGACTTTATTTTTCGTCTACGTGAAAATTCTTCAAATATGTGATGGCTACTTCTGATATTGCGTGTTCGACGTTTATGAAGTGATATTCGGTAAAGTCGGAAGATGTGGTGAATACTGAAAGACGGCCTGGCCCCCCCTCACTCCTTTGAGACTTTTAAGGCTACATTGAACCGCGCGAAGCTTGAGGAATAAGATGTTCAAATACTCTATGGATATTCTGGCGAGAGCATTGCGGGCTTTCGTGGCACAAACGATGTAATGAACTACGTTGTAGGGCTAAACTGTATAAAAGCGTACATATACCGTGAGGTGAAAGAAACAACGCGTGCAGAAGAGAAGCAACAGGTATGGGTATTGAGTCTTGTTAATGAGTGGTTGACAGGCGGTATTATGTCATGCTGCATCATATCGAGTACTCGTGCTCTGCAACTGAGAATGTAAATCTTGTCATCATGGACAATCTGTAATATTTTTATCATTACATTCATATATATCATGACGAGGTTCGCAGTGACGTTGAGGTTAAAGGCCTGTGTGAGTTTTTAATAGAATTTAGAGACGAGTATCGAATGTTAAACAAAAAGGACAAATACGGGCACATGTTTCTCTCAAATAGTGCGCCGGATTGTTAATGTGTTAAGTTTGGAAATGAATGTCTAGTGCGCATTCCGATAAAACATTAAAACCGATATTGCCCCATGTATCGGAAATTGCCCGGTATAATGGGTACAAGTATTTGCATGATTCATGCTGGAACAAATCCGTACACGAAACATTAACGCTTGGTATGACTCGCTCCTCCACACCTGTCTTCGAGCCAAACAGTGTACCGTCTGGGCATAGTCATCTCAGAGCTTGACCCGACTGGTTATACACTCTCACAATAGAAAACGATGGAGCTTCCTTTGAGCAGCATTCTCAGTGCCATATACGACGTGTCCGTGACGAAGTCATTGCGCGTGTTCAGACGTAAAACCGGTGCCATTAACTATGTACTTCGAACGACTTGTAGACAAGCAAACTCTGGTAAACGTAATGTTATTTATTCATCTCCTCAACACTTAAATAGTCTTCGTGATAGTTGAGAAGTGGGGTGAGGATCGTTATAAAATTCCTGCAGGTGTAGGTACAAGAAGAGAACAGATTAGTGATACCCCCTCATATGCCATTGTTTTTACGTTGTATATAAATAACGATCAACCATGCATTGATATACGACTGATGTGGAAGAATGCATCTGATAATAACGTTCTTGTCCCTACGCGAAACCGATTCATCCTCGACAGAATGTTTGAAATCGCAGGTTTCCGCAAACTAAAACCAATATTAGCCGCACGTGTTACGGATATGCTTTATTTTGATACGGTTCTTGAGTACGCATACACCGCTCTGCTCGACGGGTTTATCGAATGTAGGAATGAACAAGGCGAGAATGGTCTAGACCTGGATGCTTATTTAAGTGGTTTAGACTCTTCGAAATATCATGAACTTTGGTACAAAGGATTTGAGCGGTACAGGGCAGAGCTCGCCTACACTGTTCACCCTGAAGAGTTGAATCTTTATATAATGAGGCGCTGTCGTTACGATTTAGAAGATTATTTCAACTGCCGCTATGCGTTGTGAAGAAGAATTCACGATTGAAAAGCTCGGATCGGTAAGAAAAAACCCTCGATTGGAAAGAAGTGTTTATAAACTTGAATTTAATAATGATGATGTGGTTAACGACACCCTCTTTGTGCGTGCTTTCGATTGTATTCTGTCCGTGTTTAAAGATAACTTGTCAACCAGTTGTAAGGTGGGCACAAAAATAGTATTGAACGAAATGAAGCCCTTTACATCGAGTATATGCACCCGCACACCTTAAGTGGTGAAATAATGCTAAATCGTATTTATTGTATAGTACAAAGCAACAATGATGTAACTGTAGACTCGATCACGTGCGAATTTAGTATTTTAGTTAAGTGCGGTAGAACATAAGGTGAATGTATTTTGATTTTATATATGTAAGTTTTGCTGTTTATATACAGTATATATATATATATATATATATATATATGTATATATATTAATGGGGATATAGTTTTATCCCGTACTATTACTATTTTTTATATAAGTTTTGTTGTTTATATATATAAAGGCGTATTTGCTCGTACATATATTAAATGGTTATGTAGTTTTATCCTGTACTAATGGTGTTTTATTTAATTCTTTTGGTTTTATATATAAACGATATTAAAGAATAACTGGGGAGATGGAAATATATATATATGTTAACCCCTCCGTCTATGGCCTGGGTTGGTAGTTTCTTCTATACTACTCTCCGAGTTCTTCTTATAGTGGATCGGAGGATTCTGTAGAGCTTTTTGAAGGTTCCCCGATTTTTCTTGTAACATATCGGGAGATTTTAATGACTAATTTCTCTGAAGAGAGCAAGGCTCGAAGGAGAAGATAAAGACGTTTTCTTACTGTAATTTACTGCTAAAATGTACAGGTAGTGCTCAGCCCTTGAGTCTAATTCTGAATGAACATGGAAGAATTTTTGTGGGTTTATATACCCATAATTTCCTAACATCATTATTATTAAATGTTGAAAAGGTTGCATTATTTTTGCCTAATATTTGAAAATAAAGTAAATCTTTTAGCTATGGTAATGCTTAAACGGATAAACAAGATATTTGAAGATGAAGCCATATTTTTATCTTAAACCGCGTATTTTCAGATCCGATGTTATCATGATCTGCTGAGCTAATTAAAAGTGGAAATTGAACTATGCATCTTTACACTTAAACCTTTAATTTTTGCTCATATGCATATTTTAAATCTTGCCTAAGCATTTAATTGTAAATCTGACTTCATCTTTTATAACGAAGAGAGAATGTATACAAAACATGAACATTGCAAAACTTAAGCAGGATTCATTATTAAGCTAAACCCCAAAAAATTATTAAGAAATTTTAAAAAGTACAAGTCACCAATTATTTGGCAAATTAGAAAGCAAATCAAAAATTTTATCCAAACTCGCGTTAGGCGATTTTGGCCCTTATGTAAAAATGAATACATACACATACATACATATGAATATAGGTATTATATGAAGTTAAATATATACGAATATATAGGATTATATAAATACATGAACCATATAAACACATGAATTTTACAAATGGATACAAGAACTATATAATGAATATAAGAATTCCACGAATGAATAAGAGAGTGTAGGAATATAGGAATTATTCATGTTTCATTTTCACACACACACACACACACACACACACACATATATATATATTATATGTATACATATACATACATATATATATATATATGTGTGTGTGTATATATATATATATGTGTGTGTGTATATATATATATATATATATATATATGCTACATATATATATACATATATATATATGTGTGTGTGTGTATATATATACACACATGTGTGTATGTATATATATATATATATATATATATATATATATATATATATACACACATTTTAACTGCAAACAACACACAGTATAATTAATGTAAAGAACGACGCTTGTAAGAAGAGCGTTCCGCAGAAGATGAGAACGAACAAATGAAAAATGAGGTACCACCCGGGAATCGAACCCGGGATCATTCGATTGCCGGTCAGATATGCTATCCACTACACCATGGACCTCGATCAATCAGAAGTCGTAATTCTCCTACATACGAGCAGAAACCAATGCCCTGAGGGGGCACCTTCGCATGCCGTACATATATACATTTTAACTGCAAACAAAACACAGTATAATTAATGTAAAGAACGACGCTTCTAAGAAGAGCGGTCCGCACAAGACCGGCAATCGGATGATCCCAGGTTCGATTCCCTGGTGGTACCTCATTTTTCATTTGTTTGTCTTTATCTTTTGTACCATGTATAAGATAGTTATGAAAAATTTACCGTTCATTTGGAAAAATTTAACAAGTAAAAAATTAATTTAACTCCAACATATAATGTAAACATCAAATAATTTGAGGAAAAAAGTTAAAATGCAAAAGTTTTCGTACATTTACAAAATTATTTAATACAGTAGAGCACCGATTATCTGGATGTTCAATTATCTGGATCAAATTTTCAAAATAAAAAAAAAATTTCGTTGTAAAAAATTTTCGCTGACAGCCACATAAATGTTAAAAGTGAGCAAAACATGTTTGGATCACTTCGTATCAAAGAGTGGAGCACGCCTCATTACACTTTTATCTTTATCAGAAGCGATATTAGTCTGTACATACATTGTATTGACTACGGCAGTACCTTGTGTTTCCTTAAAAATTAAAGTCGTGCGTTTATTTTTTTAAATCAAAGTTGCTTTTTGTTGGGGTAAAAATGTTTACGAAACGCAACAGAGTGATTCTCTCGTTGAGTGACAAAGTGGACATTGTGAGCAAGTTAAAGAAAGGTGAAACTGGTAAAAAGTTAGCAGAGAAATATGATGCTGTAATAAAATGTAAAATGTTGTTGAAGTTCCATCACTTTTTATGTATGTATTTTTGTTGACTACTGTATAATAATATTGTAAAATATATGTTCAAGATTTTCCTCGTTCCTCTCCTCACAGGCGACTCTGTACATGTGGAAACGCCGCAATGTTAGTCAAAGTACCCCAACTGGAGGAAGGTGGGTTGGAGGGGGACAACCGAGTCCAACAACATATATATAACAGACATACTGTATATATCTAAAGGACAATTGAATGTGCAGTCATTGACATATGATACAGATAATTACAATGTAATGTCTGTGTTCATAAAGATAAGGTTCCATTATGATTACTACAAATCTATATGAACAGCTACTACAATAGAACTTTTTATACACTAGTGAATGCGAAATGTTCGCCTGCAGGAAATTTTCTCGTTTTTCGCGGAAATATCCAACAGGCGAAAATTTGAAATTTAAACTAATCTTTGGAAGATAGTATGAAAAAAACTTAGATCATTAAAATACTTTATTTGAAAAGTAAATTCAGTATATTGTAATAAAACATTGGGATCACCTAAAGATCAGGGCCCCCAGCCTTCTTCAGTTAGCCTTATAAGGCTAACTAACGAAAATATCACAACTTAACCTAACCAATCGTCAAGGGCATACAGTTGACTTAACGATTGATTAGGTTAAGTCGTGATATTTTCGTTAGTTAACCTTATAAGGCTAACTACCGAAGACTGGGGGCCCTGATCTTCAGGTGATCCAAACATTGTCAAGTAAAAGCAAAAAACATTAACTATACTGTATTATTACTGTACAGGGTGTTCATAAAGTCCCTATCTATTTCGTTGAATTAACGGTTTTTATCTATTTCTGTTGCAGAACCCTATGAAAATGAATGTACAAGAACGGGTGATGGTGGTGACACTTCGGATTAAAGGAAAGAAATGCAAAGAAATTAGAGAGAGGTTTGAAAGAATATTTCACAAGCCAAGTCCTACAAACAAGACAATTCGTGATTTGCTTAATAAATTTAAAAGAACGGGATCTGTTCGTGATGAGTCAAGACCTGGACGTCCAAGTGTCTCTGAGCATGCTGTAAATGCGGTACGTAATGTTATCGATGAACATCCAAGCATGTCAATTCGCACCACATCACGTAGACTCGGGATAACCAAATCAACTGCCCACACAATTTTAAAATCGACGTTGAAGAAGAGAAAGTATCACATTCAGGTGCTTCATGACGTATATGAAGAGGATTATCCAAAGCGAAGTACAATGTGTGCCGATCTTGTTGAACATATTCAGAATGAAAATTTAATGAACCACATTCTCTTCGGTGATGAAGCAA
Organism: Bathynomus jamesi; assembly: GCA_023014485.1. Lineage (NCBI taxonomy): Eukaryota > Metazoa > Arthropoda > Malacostraca > Isopoda > Cirolanidae > Bathynomus > Bathynomus jamesi. The sequence continues at coordinate 124,865 of JAJOZX010008713.1, forward strand.
CTTTCCACACTTGTGGAAAGGTTAATCGCCATAACTGCCGCATATGGGCTAATGAAAAGCCAGTTGATTTCTATCAATGGGAACGAGATTCTCCTAAAGTTACTGTTTGGTTGAGTATGACCAAATCTAAGATTTATGGGCCCTGTTTCTCTGCTGAAGCTACAGTTACAGGGCTTATTTATCTGGACATGCTTCAGCAATTCCTGGAACCCCAGCTTCATTCAGATGGCATTTTAAACACCGTCGTCTTTCAACAAGATGGGGCACCTTGTAATTCGCAAACATTGTTCGGGAGTATCTAAATGAACGATTTCCAAATCGGTGGATCGGACGTGGAGGCAACAGGCCCTGGGCGGCTCGATCTCCTGACCTAACGCCCTTGGATTTTTTTTGCATGGGCATTTATCAAATCAAACGAGGATTACAGATCTGCAAGATTTACGTGCTCGTATCGTAACAGCAGTTACAAAAATAACGCCTGTCATGCTCCAAAATGTGTTCCGCAATGCTGCTGACAGATTCGAACTCTGTAAAGATACTGATGGTGCTCATGTAGAATCATATGCTTAAGTATTCATTAAATGTACGCCTTCTATTATATTGTTATTGAATTTTACCCTTTTTGCTACGTTTTCACTGAAATAGATAGGGACTTTATAAACACCGTGTATAACAACAATGTCATGAATGCCGCTAATTTCCCAACCCTTCTGAATGGTCTTCATTTTGTGTAGGTTATCCCATTCAGAGACAATCCATTTAGCATAAATAGGTTTCAGTGTGGAGAGCTTCAAATCTACAGTATCTTACTGAGATTCATTTACGTTGAGTGCTGCTGAAATTTTATCCGCATACCAAAGGGTAAAACTTCCCTTGATATATGACTTCAACCTCGACCAATCACAGTCCAGAATAAATGTCGTCATTCATGACGTCATTTTAATCTGTAAGATTATAACTAGCAACTGTTGACCGCGAAATTATGATACCGCAAACTCGTCCAAGGACATGAAAGAGCGAAAATTTGCTGCCGCGAAATTAACCTGGTTTATAGTGTGTATATATACTTATAAACTCATACAATATTATACTAATGTTTGTGAAATGACGTTGATGGGCCAAACCGAGGTGTTGATATGGTTACTGGCATGATCTATGCTCACACTATATTTCTACACCGTATGACGAACACCGACTCTGAAAATGAATCCAGCTCAAGATAAAATTGCACAGCGAGGCCGGGTAATTGATATGCGGGAAGCAGGCCTCTTTGTAGCTGACATAGCCATGGAACTGGGAATTTCGAAGCCTAGTGTTCGACACTGGGTGCAGAGGTGGCAGGAGTCTGGAAATCTGCTAGATCGTCCTCAGTGTCGGGCACCAAGACCCCCCAGAAGAAGACCGGAGAATAATTAACGAAGTGCAGAACGATCCTATCAACAACGCAGTCGCCATCTGGGAGACACTACATATGGGCGTGTCAGTGGACACCGCCGTAAGGAGACGGTTGCGTGAAGCAAGATATCACCACCATACTTCTGTCAAAAAAAGAGAGGCTCCAGGAACGACATCGTCAGGCCAGGCTCTCGTTTGCTCGCCAGCATATAAATGATGATCTCGCATACTGGAGCAGAGTTATTTTCTATAACGAGAAGACGTTTGCGTTTACAACTCACAGCCGTCTTCGGTGTTGGCGACAGGACAACACGAGATATGCTCGCCAAAATATTTACGAAGTGGCACGGAGTGGGCACGTGACGGCGAATGTGTGGGGATGGATGCACCTGCAAGGACTAGGAGAGCTGACCGAGATCCACGGGAGGTTTACGGCAGATCAATATATAGAGATCATAGAGGAGGTAATGCTGCCTTCTTGTCGCGCGTATGCCTTGCCCTATCCTGGGTAGATTATCTTTATGCAGGTACGTTGTATTTGTGTTATAAAATATTATACTATTACTAGAGTAAGATTTATGTATTACACGCATTTGTATGTCCGGTTTCCACATTTACATGGGACGAATAATAGTCATAAAATTTTTCTTTAACTCTTTCGATAGTATGACAACACTTTAGGATTTTATTCTGGATAACTGCAGACTGTCTTATTTGTATAACGGCGCACAATTACATTTAACTGAGAGAAACCCCTAACACATAGGGGTTAAAACCCATCTCGAATAGGGGGTTACTGATGAAGCGTATGGAGGAGATATAATCTACTTTTAATATTTAAAATCCATTTGCAGGACAACTCTCCCATCCACACCGCCAGGATTGTTAGAAGGTGGTTCGAGGAGCAGCGAAATCTAGAACTACAGGACCGGCCTAGTAAGGGGTGTGACCTCAACCCCATTGGCCGAGTGGGAGGTGTTCCGAAGGAACCCACACATCGTACATAACCATGTTGCATCTATGCCACACAAATTCCAAGATGTAATAGAGAATAATTGGGGATGGACCGAATACTAACTATGAACTGGGAATAGCTGTGCCATTTATGTTTATCATACAAAATGCTCACAATTTGCCATAGATTAACTATTTAGTAAAACATTCTCAACCATTGCATATTTATTGTAATAAAGAATTGGTGTTTCATTGTAATATATATATTCCTTCTTAAGATCTAATAATATCTCCACATTGATAATGCAACAGGAAATCTGGAAAACATTAATGAGTTTATCTGTCCATCGTGATTAAATCATTATCTCTCCATATTGATAATACAAATACAATCTGGAAAACATTATTAATACCTTTCAACCTTTCAAATGTTCCGTGCGATGATTCCTCATTTCACGAAGGTCAAGCTTGTCGCCCCTCCTCTCGAGTTGGCCTGGTGAAGTAGTGAATTGGTTTCTTGTACTCTCCACCTCACATAGCCAGGTACACCCGGCTCATCGGGGATTGTTCTGAGCCAGGCGTCTAGTCTTCTTTTGAAGATGTCCACTGCAACTCCCTTCGTGTTTCTTAGGTCTTTGGGCAACTGATTAAACAGTTTTGGTCCTCTCACTACAAAACTATTTTCTTTCAGGGTTAAGGATGTTCCCTGTCTAGCCTTTAATTTGGGAACACGACACAGTTTTCCTTTTCTACTTTCCACTGTTGTTTGGGGTTACAGGGTTCAGAGTAAGATTAGGGATTAGTGTCTCCATTATTTTCCAAGTGTAAATAATGGTGTATCTCTCCTCTTTTCCAGTGAATGCAGATTTAATTCGCGTAACCTTTTCCAGTAATTTAGTTCTTTGCACCCATTGATCTTGGCTGTGAAGCTTCTCTGAATCCCTTCTAGTTGTCTAATGTCTTCTTTTTTATATGGGGATGTTAGGACCGAGCAGTATTCCAATTTGGCATGATCAGTGTTTTCAGTAGAGGAATCATTATATTCCTATCCCTTCGTTTAAAGGTTCTCAGTATCTGCCCAGTTATTCTATTTGCTCTGTTTACTGCTATCTTATTTTGTGTTTCAAATTTTGCATCATCAGTCATTACAATCCCTAAATCTGCTTTAGAATTTTTCTGAATTTTGTGTCTCTTTGGAGTATAATATTCCATGGATTTTAGGTCCTCCCTTTTTCTCTACCGGAACAGCTGAAATTTCTCAGTGTTAAACTTCATATTTTTGTCCACTTGTAGATTCTGTTCATGTCGGTTTGTAGAGATCCTATATCTTCTGGGTTTCTTATTTTTCTACTGATCTTTGTGTCATTGGCAAAGGATGTTACTATGCTGTCTCTGGTAACGTCCTCATCTACGTCAGTTAGCATGATTATGAAGAGTAGTGGAGCTAATACTGTTTCTTGTGGTACTGAGCTGAGGACCTCTGATTCTGATGATATTCTTGTACTGTAACGACTTGCCGTCGCTCACTAAGGAAATTATATATCCATTTCCCTACTTTTCTTGTTATTCCCATATATTTCAGTGTATGTATTATGATTCCATAGTCACACTTGTCGAACGCTTTGACAAAGTCTGTATATATTACATCATAGTTTTCATTACTTTCCAGTGCATCAATAATGTTGTTGTAGTGTTCCATTAGTTGTGATAAGCATGATCTGCCTGACCGAAACCCATGTTGGTTGTCATTTAATTTTTTATGAGTTTCCAATAAGTCATAGTTTTTCTGTCTAACTATTCTTTCGAATATTTTAGTGAGACGATATGTAAGTGACACTGGCCTATAATAGGCATCAGCCACAAACCGGTGGTGATATCCTGCTTCATGCAATCGTCACCTTACGGTTTTTACTGACACGCCCACATGTAGTCTCTCCTGGACGGCGACAGCAAGTAACCATTTCACCATCACAGTTTGGCCTCTCAACGTCATTTTACAAACATTAGTATAAAATTTCATGAATTTATAAGTATATAAAAATATGTTTATGCTAGTACAATCGTGGATTATTCTTATGTGATTTTGATAATCAGTTACTGTTATTCAGATCGAAACTGTTGACAACTTCTTTGTGTAACAATCGATAAGCCATTTCCCACTTACTCTCCCCCTCTACCTCGCTCTCTCCCACACTGTCTCAATCTTTTTCTCGCTGAATGTCAATACATATAGTATATATAATCGTGTAGATTCGTAAGTTAGTAAAGGTTTAAAGCTGCACATGGACTCTACAAACAGCTTTATTATTATTGTTACATAATGATTTAATATACGCGAGACTGGTGGGTGGGGAAGGGGAATGAGGGAGTGTGGAGGAACTACAGATCTACAGAAGCTAAGGCTAACAAAGACCCTAAGATCCACTCTAAGGTTAGCCCGAGAGAAAGAAAAGAGTAGGGGGTTAAGAGAAGAAAAAAGTAGGAACACCTATCACTCGTGGTTTAACATTCATTCAGAAAAAGAGAAAAAACGACTCACCATCATCATCCGCCGGCCACTGCCGACAAATCAGAAAAATAGTCGGAGAGAATAGGAAAGCGATGAAAGATGAAAAGAAAAAATAAGAACGCTTACAAACCATGCAAACACAGTCTTAACTCACAGTCATACCATGCAAACTACAGACATGCAAGTAAGGAGAAGATAAGAAAAAAAAAGTAGATAAAGTTAAGCAAAAAGTGGGTTAGTTTACTCTACGAGCTACATCTACGTTCGTGTTAGTCTAATTTTTTTTTTTTATTGCTGGCATCACACGCTGGCTTGTCACAAGCTGGCATTAATCGTCAGCAGACTCATCCTTGACCACCACCCCCAGAGCTCCTGTTGCTAATTTTTTTTTTTAATTTTAAACAACGTTAATATTTTTAAAATGTCTGTCAAGACGGTTTTTAAACACATTAACGCTGGTAGGGTTCACGACGGGCGCGGGAAGATTATTCCATTTATCAATTACTTTAAACGTAAAGAAGTTTTTAGCGATATTTGTAATGAAACGTCTGCCAAGCAACTTAATTCCGTTATTACGAGTATTGCTATTATCGAAAGTGAACAGTTTGTCAAAATTTACGTTATCGATGTTATTAACGATTTTGAAAACCTCAATAAGCTCCCCCCTTAATCTCCTAGTTTCGAGTGAATGCAAGTCTAACACTTTAATCCTATCTTCATAAGGCTTGTTGCGCAATGACGGAATTAGTTTCGTGGCACGACGCTGAACCCTTTCTAACCTATCAATATCCTCATGCAACTACGGGCACCAAAACTGAATGGCGTATTCTAAATGAGGCCTGACTAGGGACTTGTAAAGGGGCAATATAATATCCTTCGATTTAAATTCGAAATTACGCGCTATGAAGCCTAACATCCTATTAGCTTTTGCGCAAGACTCCAGGCACTGGTTCCTAACCTTTAAATCCTTAGATACGCGTACGCCTAAATCTACTTCCTCGTCAACGCTCCCCAACTCTCTATCATCCATCGTGTACGTGTAATTATTGTTACGAGAACCTATATGCAAAACTTTACATTTGTCTACGTTAAATTGCATCTGCCACTTATCTGTCCACTCCATAATCCTATTTACATCGTCTTGGAGCCTGTTTCTATCGTCCTCGTTAACAACCTTACCGCCTATTTTAGTATCGTCCGCGAATTTTGACACGTTACTAGTCAATCCTACATCTATGTCGTTAATGTAAATTACGAATAGCAATGGGCCTAACACGGAACCCTGTGGGACACCGCTACCTACATCCAACCACCCCGATTCACTACCATTAACAACGACCCTCTGTCTCCTAGCAGGAAGCCATTCCTCTAACCAGTTAGCTACCTGACCGCGTATATCGTGCGCTTTAACCTTCGCAATTAATCTTCTATGCGGAACTGTATCGAACGCCTTTTTAAAATCTAAATAAATAACGTCAGCCGCTCTATGCCTATCGTATTCGCGCACTATTTCGTTATAAAATTCTAACAAATTAGTTAAACAAGATCTATGGCGTCGAAACCCATGCTGACTAATATTAATCAAATCTCTACTTTCTAAGTAATCGATGATACGATCCCTAAGTACGGATTCCCAAAGTTTACCGACAATTGACGTTTAGCTAATGGGCCTATAATTGCTAGGTACTGTGCGGTCGCCTTTTTAAAAATGGGCGTGACGTTAGCTAATTTGAAGTCTTCAGGAATAATCCCCGTTTCGAGTGACTGATTAAAAATCTTCGTTAAGGAGCCTACGATAACGTCTTTCAAATCTTTCAAATGTCTGGGATAAAAAGCGTCAGGGCCTGGAGCCTTGCTAACTTTTAGCCTATCGATATAATGCGCAATCTCAGCCTCGTAAACAGTTATTTCATCCAAAATAGTCTCGCTACTAAATGAAACGATATCGTCCACGTCGGGGACATTATTTACGTCTTCTACGGTAAAAACTGTCGCAAAAAGTTATTGAAAATACCCGTCATCGCCTGAGCGTCAGAAGCCAAAGCGCCGTTAACATCCACTAGAGGGCCTATGTTATCTTTTATCGGCTTACGATTATTGACGTATTCAAAAAACTTTTTGGATTATGTTTACTATCCGCAGCTATAAGTATCTCTAAATTACCCTTAGCATTCCTAACTGATCTTTTAACCTAACGTCTAAGCTCGGTATATCTATTAAAGTTAGCTGCCATGCCATTGCGCTTATTCAGTCTATACGCAGTGTTACGCTCGTTTATGAACTCGCCTATTTCCCTAGTCCACCACTTCGGCCTACCATGATTTCTAGCGCGCTTGGGCCTACGAGGAATAAACTCCCTTTCAATATTCATAAAACTTTCTTTAAACGCCTCCCAATGCAAATTTGTGTCATTACCCATAAATAAGTTATCCCAGTCCACTACTCTCATCCTATCCGCAAAACTATCAAAATTAGCCCTACGAAAATCAGGGACTTCTATTACGTTACTATCCCCTGTATTTTCTATCAATAACTTAAACCTAAGAATTTGATGATCACTACATCTTAAACTCTCGCCTACTTCTAAACTATCGACTATATTTTCGCCGTTCGTCATCACCAAATCTAAAATATTGTCACCGCGCGTTGGTTCGGTAACTATCTGTCGTATAAAATTATCCTCCATGAACTCAATCAATCTCAAACCCTCCTCAATACCAGTAAAAGTCTCGTAATTAACATTAGGGCAGTTAAAGTCTCCGACAATTATACTATTCCGATTGTCAATAAAGTTACCAAGAAGTGAGTAAAATCTACTATCGGTGTCGAAGGGTTGAACGGGAGGTCTATAAACAACAACAAATTAAAACTAATACTACGCGTCCTAACTTCAACGCATATCGCATTAATTGCTGCCGGAAAATCTATCTTAACCTCGATAGCCCTAAGGGAATTACGAATGTAGAGCAAAACCCCGCCACCAAACCTATGTAACCTATCATTAGTAAAGAGTTTAAAACCCGGTATATCAAGTTCCCCCAACAAGTCCTGAGTAACGGTATTTAACCACGTTTCAGTGATAGCAACTATATCGTAGTTGCCGGAATAAATTATTGCCTTAAATTCGTTTAATTTATTTCTAATACTACGCGCGTTACAATTAAAGACGTGTAAAAGGATGGGTGTGTAATGTCTATTTTTTATTCAAATTCACTAATATATAAAAAGTTGTATTGTGGTATATGTTCATACAGACTTGCAGTAATCATAATGAAACCTTATTACTGTATAAGACTAGTAAACATGGAGTTCAACGCTGTTCACGATCATATTAATCGTTTATCTTTATGAGCACAGATATTACATTATAATTAGGGGCCGTTCAAAAATTACGTAACGCTATTTTTGCTAAAACTTGACACCCCTAGACCAGGCACCCCCTAAGATGTTATGTAACACTTCTCCCACCCCACACCCCACACGTTACAGGGAGCGGGGGAGAGAAGTTTTAGCAAAAATAGCGTTACGTAATTTTTGAATGGCGTCTTATCTGTATGTCAATGTTATATGTTGTTCGACTCGGTTGTCCCCTCCTCCACCCACTTTCCCCCAGTTGGAGTACCTTGACTATCGCTGCGGCGTTACCACATGTCCAGAGTCGCCTATGAGGCGAGGAACATTACACATGCGAGCAAATGTACCTACCTTACAGCATTGCAACATACGATTTTTTGATAATATTTAATTATCCAGATTTTCGATTATCCGGACCACCCTTGGTCCCAATTAGTCCGGATAATCGGCGCTCTGCTGTACTTTGTTTGTCCACCTTTTGCTTGAATGACTTCAATGATTCATTTTGGGTATTTTTCTACGTCTAGACATCTCTCAGTAGAAATTTTAGTACATTCTTTTAAAGAAAATTGTTGCAATTCATTTATGATAGATTTCAAGGGTTTCTCTTGCGGACACCTTTTTTCAAATCAAACCATAAATTCTCGATTAAATTGAGGTCTGGGACTGAGACTGGGACTGGGCCACTCGAGAAGCTTGAAATTCTTTTGTTGAAGCCATTTCATGACGATCTTACTTTTATGTTTTGGCTTATTATCTTGTTGCAGTACCCAATTGCGACCTATTTGCAACTCTAGACCTGAAGGCAATACATTTTCTTCTAAAATTTCTTGATATTTCTTCGCACTAAAGATTCCATTAATGACAACAAACTTTCCTGGACCAGTAGCACTGAAGCATCCCCAAAGAAGCAAACCACCACCACCACCATGTTTAACCGTACGAAAGATGTATTTTCTTCGAATGCAGTATTTGTTTTTCGCTGAATATACCGTTGCTCGTTGTTCCCGAATAATTCAATTTTGGTTTCCTCTGTCCAAAGGACTATTTTCCAGAATGCAAATTCATCATTTTGATGATCCTTCGCGTACTTTAAACGAGCTTCTTTGTGCGCTTTGTGCGCAGAGTAGGGTGTGACCGTTGCCCTCCAAAAATCAAAAAATGGTCCTACAATGCTGTTCAAAGTTTTAGTGTTGTGTATTTATCTAGGAAACACCCCTGTAAATTTTCTTGGAAAATGAACACTTCATAAATAAGTGTGAAAATAGCACATTTTATCAGATTTTCATTTCCGGGTCTGGAACGCTGACCCACAAATTTTCCACGTATTATTTTATTGCATTTAATTTTAATGATGCTCTTTTCTTTTCCCTTGACAGTGATTTGATGTTGTGAATAGAGAATTTAATCATGGATACACGGCAAGATGATGAGTATGTCAGAATGTTATTGGGCACCGTACCCCGAGAAGAAGAAAAGGAAATAAAGGGCTGCAAACTGCCAACTAATAGGCAGGTCTTACTATGTCTGTTAGCAAACCTTCGGGATATGCATTGGGACCAGGCTTTATCTGCCACCATTGACAATGTGCTTTTGCATTACCAGAAGGCGAATGTCCCGACCATTACAGGCAGGAACAATATTGGCTGAGTGATTAAAACTTACTATGACAAAGACTACATGATGCTTATGAAAAAGAATGAGGATAGAAGACGGGCTGATGATCCTGGAATTATGAAGTTTAAATCAGAACTGAGCCTGACGATGAAATTTTATAAGAACACAGTGTTGAAAGACATGGCGGCTGCGAAAAAGGGGAAAACTCAGGCCGAACAAGATGCCATCGATACTGACATACTCTTTATGAAAAGCATGCTAAGTGACAGAGTAGCTACCTACTCTGGGGTAAACAAAGTACTCACAGAAAAGGTTCAGAAGCGACAGAAAAGGCAGATGCGAGAAGAGAAGCGACAAGAGAGAGAGCAATGTGATCAATGATCATGCTGAGAATGTACAGGCTGATATTGATTCACCTATTAGCTCTGATGAGGACGATGACATTGATGAGGCCAGCACTGCTGAACCAAAGACAAAACATCGGAGAACAGTGAAAGAGGGAGTTTCAATTTTTGTGCCCCATGATATTCTGAAGTCGGCAGAACTTGTTTCATGCAGTGTTCGAAACAACATCTCGCCGACTCAGCTGAGTGCAATTGTGTACTCCCTTGTATCTGCATGTGGTGGAGATACATCAAAGCTGAGTTTAAATGCAAGGACGGCCCACCGATACCGAGCTTCCATCGTGTCAGAAATAAGTTTAAAAATCATGGATGAATGGCAACCATCAGACAAAGTACTGGTGCACTGGGATGGTAAACTTATGGACACGCTGGATTCCGAAGGCACTGATGACCGCCTGCCCATTCTTTGTGTCTGGTGTCAATGGCACAAAGCTTCTTGGAGTCCCACCTCTTCGCGCTCAAAAAGCTGGATTTCAAGGAGACTTGATATCAACAGCAACCAAACAACTTCTGGTCGATTGGGAGTGTGAACAGAATGTCGTTGGTATGGTTTTCGACACAACTTCATCCAATACAGGTAAACCTATTTCAAACATCAGCGTGAATTTATCACGACATTAATACCAAAATACAGTGAATGATTTAACAGAAATCTACAAAAAGCACGTGCCTGAAATGGTGGCCTTAAACTACAATTACATTTTTTTTTCAGAACAAAAAACAGCTGCTTGCGTCTCCCTCCAAAAGGAATTAGAGCGTGCCGTATTCTGGTGCGCCTGTCGCAGGCATGTGGGCGAAGTCATCCTAGGTGTTTGCTGGGATTGCTTGAAAGTGGAGGGCTCTTCAAGTCCAAACATAATGGTTTTTCAGAGGTGAGTCATAAGCTTTACAAAATAACAAGGAATATTATTATCTAATGAACAAATTTAGTGGAATTTCTTTTATTAGACTTATAAGATATACTAACACCAAGCAAATGATCGATCATATCAATCTTAATACCCCTAAAACAATATTATAGATTAGTACGAAATACAATAATCCCAATAATTGCATTTCTAGGTTCAAGAACCATTTCTCTCAACTGGCGTACAATGAAAAAAAGAAATACTACTACCCGCAATGCTGGAGTGTTTGAGGAGCGCCAGCAGGAGATGGCTGACTTCTGCCGTGAATCTCTAGCCCAACCATTTACACGTGGCGACTACAAGGAGCTGGTAGAGCTTTGTCTGCTGCTTGTAACTAAAGGATCCGAGCCAGTGAACTTCACAATGGTCTACCCCGGCGCACTTCACAAAGCAAGGTGGATGGCTAAACTGCTCTATACCATCAAGATTGTTCTTTTGTCAGGCCAGATCAAAGAGCAGTTTCCCAAAGCCGAGGTTGTGACTAAAAGTCAAATCAGCAAGTTAGAACGGTTTGCTGTGTTCACAGTCGCTGTTTATGTCCCATGGTGGATTGTTTGCCCCGTTCCAGCAAGTGCGCCACTGAATGACTTGAATTTGGTCGAAACCTTGGCTGAATTTGCCCCATATGACGCCACAATAGTTGACAAAGCACGTGTGGCACTCGGTAGACACACTTGGTACCTAACTGAGGAGTTGGCCCCACTGGCTTTGTTCTCGTCCCAAGTACAAGAAAGGACAAAAGAGGAGATGAGGAAGGCCCTTCTTTGCCATGAAGGCACTGAAGTTACTAAGAGAGTGGGGCTCAATCATGGGGGCTATGGAAAGCCATATCTTCCCCCTGTCCCAGAAAGTGGCACTGCCCTGGTGGACCTAATTGGGCCTGACTCAAGCCGGTTCTTCACCATTTTAGACATGCCCTATCAGTTTCTCCACAGTCCAGCCAGTGAATGGGCGGATCATGACGACTACCTGAACATGAAACGGGTTGTGGACAAGCTTCAGGTCGTCAATGAGGCTGCAGAGCGTGGTGTAAAACTTTGCCATGACTTTCTTAATGTTGCCAGGGATGAGGAGCGCTTTCAAGAAGTCCTTCAAGTAGTTGAAAATGACAGACTCCGCGTTCCTAATCAGCGCAAACGATCATCTGTTTCCGAACAGAAATCATGGTTTCTTGCTCTAGAGAAATAATACCTTGTGAATATATGATAAAACCCCTTAATGTACCATGAGAGAATAAGAATGATTAACTTTTTTGTGTTAGTGATAACAGCATTTAATTAAGACAGGCAAATGATTTGTGTTAATATCCCTTATGATGGTTGTGTAATCTCATATATAGGCGCGTATGCCGTATAAGCAAAATCGCTATTTTTCAAATTGCTGGTGCTCACTCGAATATGCATGAATCTTCAAAACATTGCACGTGGGTATTTTTTATGTCTATATACAACACCAAAACTTTGAACAGCATTGTAGGACAAAGTTGGGGCAACTGTCACACCCTAGCGCAGAGGTTTCCTTCGTGCAACTCTTCCATGCAAACCATGCTAGTATAACCGTGGATTATTCTTATGTGGTTTTGATAACACTGGTAGTCAATCTTTACTAATTTTGGGTCACTGAATACGAAAATGATGCCTAAAATTGCCAATTGGCTCTATTTATAAAGATATCAGGCAACCCTGCACCCTACTAACTGGACTGCATCTGTCGCGTAATATGTAGACGCCTGTGACACATCGACGCATTGACTCTACTGCGCATGCGCGTAGTTATATTTTTTATTTTAATAAATTAATGTAAATATGTACATATATATACAATAAAATGCAATTTTAAATTTATCTATTACATTATGTATTTGTAAATTATTTATTAAAAATAGATTGGATCATTTTAACATATTGCTTCCCATAATGTTTTTGATATTAATATAAATGGAATACTAACCTAACTTAACCTTACCTAATTTAGAATTATTAAAATGCAATGTAATTACATTAATTTATTAAAATAAAAAAAATATAACTACGTGCATGCGCAGTAGAGTCAAGGCGTCGATGTGTCACAGGCGTCTACATATTACGCCACAGCATCAGTTCATTCGCGAAAGTCATACAGTGCACCCTTGTCAAACTCTTTTTAGTGTTTGCTTTTGAAACTGAATTTTTTTCAGCCTAATTTGAACAAAGATGCCTCGTAATTGCGTGAACAGTGTAGATAACTTCTGTTATGTTTGTGAAGAATTGTCTTTTGCATCACAAAAGCGTGCTATAACCGCCGTGATTAGGAAAGCCTATCACCTTTATTTTGGCTGTAAGATTGGAGATCAGGACAAGAGCTGGGCCCCACACATATGCTGCAATACTTATGCAACAAACCTTCGCCAGTGGTTGAATCGGAAAAGGAAATCTATGCCTTTTGCAGTGCCAATGGTGTGGAGGGAACCAACAGATCATGTCAGCAATTGTTACTTTTGCATGGTGCCTCCAGTCAAGAAAGGTATTTGCAAGAAGAAAAAGTGGATTTTACAATATCCGAATATACCCTCTGCTATACGCCCGGTACCTCACGGCGATGAACTACCCGTTCCTGAGCCCCCACACTCATTATTCCTGGAGTCAGAGGACGAGGAGAATGATGGAACTTGCGAAACTTGTGAGCCTTCAACTTCACAAGACCCTGAATTTGTTTATAACTTGACATCTTCTAAACCGCACATGATAACTCAGAATGAATTAAACGACCTTATCAGAGATTTAGAACTGCCAAAGAGTAAGGCAGAGCTGTTGGGCTCCAGATTGCAGCAGTGGAATCTCCTCGCTGAAAATGTTAGAGTGTGTAAGTTTCGTGACCGTCAAAGAGATTTTGTCCCATTCTTCATCATGGAAGGTGACCTTGTAGCTTGCAACGACATCGATGGTCTGATGGCAGCTCTCAACATTATTCACAATCCTGATGAGTGGAGACTTCATTGATTCATCGAAGTTGAGTCTAAAAGCTGTTTTGTTGCATGTTGGCAACGTATTGCCATCAATTCCAGTTGGTCATGCAGTTCACATGAAGGAAACATATGACAACATGAGACTGCAACTTTTTGAACTGCATAAACCATGACAAACATCAGTGGAAGGTTTGTGGTGACTTGAAAGTTGTTGCTATCATGCTTGGACTGCAGCCGGGCTACACTAAGTATTGCTGTGTTCTGTGTGAATGGGATAGTCGGGCTAGGACTTCTCATTACATCAAGAAGGATTGGCCACTCCAACACTCATTGGAACCTGGAACAAAAAATGTTCAGTATCCTCCACCTGTAGAATCGAGCAAGATTTTGTTACCACCCTTACACATCAAACTGGCCGTCATGAAAAATTTTATTAAGGCTATGGATAAAACGGGGGCAGCTTTTAAGTACATTGGTGGTAAATTCCCAAAGCTCAGTGAAGCAAAAATCAAGGAGGGTGTATTTGTTGGTCCACAGATCCGCGAGCTTCTTAGAAATGAAGAGTTCGACCGTATCCTAGGTGGTGAGGAGAAGACAGCGTGGAATGCTTTCCGGTTAGTAGCAACCAATTTTCTCGGAAATACCAAAGCTGACAATTACAGGGAGCTGGTGGAAAACCTGCTGTTGTCCTATCAAAAAATGGGCTGCAATATGTCTTTAAAAATATATTTCCTCCATTCGCGCCTGGAATTTTTTCCGGCCAACTGCGGAGCAGTCAGCGATGAACATGGTGAACGTTTCCACCAGGATATCTCAGCGATGGAGAAACGCTACCAGGGGAAATGGAGTCCATCATTGTTAGCAGACTACTGCTGGACAATAACAAGAGATGCTCCAGAAGTTGAATACAAGAGACAAGCAAAGAAGCGACGGGTTGAATCAATATAAGTGACTGCATTATACAATACAGGTATGTTATTAATATATGGTATACATATACGCAAAATGTGTAACTTAAATTTTCTTGGAAACTGTAGCCAATCGACTGTTT
Organism: Bathynomus jamesi; assembly: GCA_023014485.1. Classification (NCBI taxonomy): domain Eukaryota; kingdom Metazoa; phylum Arthropoda; class Malacostraca; order Isopoda; family Cirolanidae; genus Bathynomus; species Bathynomus jamesi. The sequence goes on from JAJOZX010008713.1 coordinate 140,001, forward strand.
TTATGGTCATATTCGTTTTCAGCACCCCAAAATCCATAATAGGAAACACATTTTATCTCCGAAGCACAAACTTTTTCAAAATTTGTAGACCAGTGTAATCAGTTACTGTTATTCAGATCGAAACTGTTAACAAGTTCTTCGTGTAACAATCGATAAGCCATTTCCCAAGAACTCTCCCCCTCTACCTCGCTCTCTCCCACACTGTCTCCATCTTTTTCTCGCTCAATGTCAATACATATGGTATATATAATCGTGCAGATTATAGTATTACGTTTTACGCACAGTACAGGGATGGTTATCGATCTTAGTCTTAATGTTTGGTAAATATCACTTGCAGTCACTCGTGGATTCACAGTGGCTGTTCTTTCAATCCGTCTAGCTGTAAGTTCTGAAAACTTGCAAGGTGTCGTCCACACTTTGGTAGAGTTTTGATTGTTCCAAAGTCTTTTCATTTCTTTATAACTGCAGCAATCGTCGTAAATGAAATTCGAATTTCTCCTATCTTCTTACAACTCTTTCCAGACTCGTCTGCAGCAATAACAGATCTCTTAATATCTGTAGACAGCGCTTTACCACTACGATCCATTGCTTAATAATGATTTGTATAGTCATCTGTCTACTATGAAGATTCAGAGAGAAAAATTTCATAATTCAGAATTGTCAACAATCTCTGGTCAAAAAACGGGCAACTACTGATAAAAAATTAAAAAATTTCAAGCCTAAGGTGAATACACAAAGTATTAAATAATTATTATGTAAATAAATGTACGAAAACTTTTGCATTTAAACTTTTTTATTTTCCTCAAATTCTTTGATGTTTTACATTATATGTTGGAGTTAAACTAATATTTCCATTTGTTAAATTTTTCAAAACGAACAGTAAACTTTACATAACTATTTTATGCATGGTACAAAAGATAAGGATGAATATAACTGAAATATTTCTCTGTACGAAACGTATGCATTACAATACGGCCGAAAAACGTTTGAATTTAATAAATGAATAATAGTGATGTTTATTATTGTTTCAGTTCCTTCGTAATGGTGACGGTCATGTGACGGAGGAGATCTAATGCTGTGCGTGGTATTAGACTATCAGACCGATTGGTCGCTTCATCACCCGAATGTGGAGGATGGTCATCCCTCCAACAACTGAACAGACCTAACGTCACTCAACCTTGCTTATCTCACGAAAAGTGATATTGCAATGCGGGCATGACGTAGCTCTGACCAATGAATTCAGCTATTATACAGGGTGTACATAAAGTCAGGATCTATTTTTGTGAAGCACTTGGAAATTATATGGAATTCAATCATAAAATGATAAAGTGGTAACATTTATTAAATAATTAAGAGTAGGATTCGACGTGACGCCCATCAGTATCCCTGCACAGCTCAAATCGTTCCGCAGCATTTCTAAACACATTTTGGAGCATTTGCGGGGTTATGTTATCTGCAGCAGTTCGTATGCGTGTACGTAAGTTTTCAAGACTCGTAATCTTCGTCTGATAGACGTGCGATTTGATAAAGCCCCATGCAAAGAAATCTAAAGGGGTTAAATCTGGTGATCTCGCTGGCCAAGGTCTGTTGCTTCCGCGTCCGATCCAGCTATTTGGAAAACGTCCATTTAGATAATCCTGAACAATTTTCGCATAGTGACAAGGAGCACCATCATGTTGATAGACGACGGTACTAACAATCCTATCCCCGTCGTCTATCAACATGATGGTGCTCTTGTCACTATGCGAAAATTGTTCAGGATTATCTAAATGGACGTTTTCCAAATAGCTGGATCGGACGCGGAAGCAACAGACCTTGGCCAGCGAGATCACCAGATTTAACCCCTTTAGATTTCTTTGCATGGGGCTCTATCAAATCGCACATCTATCAAACGAAGATTACGAGTCTTGAAAACTTACGTACACGTATACGAATTGCTGCAGATAACATAACCCCGCAAATGCTCCAGAATGTGTTTAGAAATGCTGCGGAACGATTTGAGCTGTGCAGGGATACTGATGGGCGTCACGTCGAATCCTACTCTTAATTATTTAATAAATGTTACCACTTTATCATTTTATGATTGAATTCCATAGAATTTCCAAGTGCTTCACAAAAATAGATCCTGACTTTATGTACACCCTGTATTATATTGTTAAAAATATTATTCTAATTACCTTTTAGATTATAGTATTACGTGGATCACCTGAAGATCAGGGCCCCAAGCCTTCGTTAGTTAAGTCACGAATTAACTTAACCAATAGTTAGGTCAACTGTACGCCCTTGACGATTGGTTAGGTTAAGTCGTGATATTTTCGTTAGTTAGCCTTATAAGGCTAACGGTACTTGTAGGTTATCTCCCCCCACAAATTTTGACAGAATATTTTCGTTGAAACTAACGAAAATATCGCGACTTAATCTAACCAATTATCAAGGGCGTACAGTTGATCTATTAGTAAATAGTAAATACTATTCCAAAAACAAACAATGTTATAATTAATAATAGATCAACTGTACGCCCTTGTTAATTGGTTAGGTTAAGTCGTGATATTTTCGTTAGTTTTAAAGAAAATATTCTGTCAAAATTGGTGGGGGAGGAGATAACCTACAAGTACCAGGCTAACTAACGAAGGCTGGGGGCCCTGATCTTCAGGTGATCCTATTACGTACTTGCGTTATTATTATTATTATTAATTATTATTAATTATTAATTAATATTTAAAAAACTGAGTGTATTTAATTTTACATTATAAACTACAGTTAGAGTCTTTAATATGATTTTAAAGGATTACCTGAAGATCAGGGCCCCCAGCCTTCTTTAGTTAGCCTTATAAGGCTAACTAACGAAAATATCACGACCTAACCTAACCAATTGTTAGGTCAACTGTACGCCCTTGACGATTGGTTAGGTTAGGTCGTGGTATTTTTATTAGTTGGCCTTATAAAGCTAACTAAAGAAGGCTGGGGGCCCTCATCTTCAGGTGATCCATTTTAAATAAACTTAAAATATGAATAAAATTGAACATCCTTTTCAGTTAAGAGTTTTGAATGTAATAAATTGTTTATTAACTTATTTACCTGTTATTAATTAAATAACCGATTTCTTTGATTGTTTGTATGGTTCTTTTCACGTTCAAAGGAAATGAGAATTGCATAATACTGCATCAAATTTTATTACCAATATTCCGAATATTTTATTAATGTTTAGTTATTAAAATTATTTTAGTTTATTTTTATATCACGCAGTATTCAGGGTGTCCCATAAGTCCGGCCTCATAGGAAAATTTATCTTAAATTAAATTTACAAAAGTAATACAGTAGAACTAAGATAAATGTTCAAAATGATGTCTTGTTTTGGAACCTTTTTTTTTTTGTTGCAGGTAGAAAAACACGAAATGGCTAATATGAAAGCGAGTTACACTCGTGAGGAAAAGGCGAAACAATAGCCAAACATTTTCGACAACTTCCTTCAAGACTGGGAGGCATATTTTCAATTCATCGATGACACGATTATTAGTACAGTATTACACGAATGCCTTAAGAATTAGTAACTTCACCATTTTCTAGCTCTTTAATACCAACTCTGGATAAAATAGTTTCACATTACATCCTCGTTTAAGAGGGACACCGTTGTTCTATCTACCTTCCCATCAAGCTGTTAAGCGATTTTCCTGACCTTGACGATATTCGTCATGTAACAACGATAACGAATGAAAGAAGAGGAACAAGATCAACTGACTGCAAACCCGTATATTACGCTCGGAATGTTAATTTTGGCAGGGGTAGTGGAGAACGAAGAGAATCCAGAGGATTTTGTAGGTTAGTTTTGGCAGGGGTAGCGAGGAGCGGAGGAAATCCAGAGGATTTTGCAGGAGGAGAAGGGAGTAGGACAGCCTCTTCACTAGACTATGTGCTACTAGAGTAATAGTAAAAATTACTATCCTTTTTTTTGTTGCTTCTGTTTATAAAACATCGATGGAGACATGGAGACTGATCGTCAGTCCAGAAGAAATGTGCAATGCCAGGTTTAGTAAACTCGTTCAAGATGACAAGGATAAATTTAAGGTTGACTAATCTAATTGTATTGTAACATTGCAACATAATACTTTATCATCCCCATAGTAAAGTAGCAGCAGACAAAACAGGCACCCAATGCTATAATTTTCCTTTTTAAAGATACTTGAGCCTAAAATACATTCACCCCTACTTTCTCGCTTTATCCCACTGCATCCTCAAATTAATTTCAGTTTCATTTTCGCCAATAGCCATATTATCAAGTTATATTTGAATAAAAAAAAGTGTTTATCAGACGCCCTTACGCTGCTCATCAGTAGTATAGCCGCAAAAGGGGAGAGTGCAAGAATGTTGCAGGTTATTATGTAATGTTGCAAAGGGGGGTGGGGTTGTTGCAAAGGGGGTGGGGGTTGATGCAAAGGGGTTGTTGCAAAGGGGGTTGTTGCAAAGTGGGGTTGTTGCAAAGGGGGGTGGGGGGAACTTGGAGGCGGCGTTATCCCCCAAGAGAAAGGAGGAGGAGGAGAGAAAGGAGGAGAGGTGTTCACCTGGCAGGAGCCAAGTGCACATTAAGACTTCAGCCGAGTTGGCGTTGTTTTATAGGCTCCTAATCAGCCAGTTGGCGTAAATGGCTTGAGTTGCCAGATACCGCGATACCATTGTATACATTATTATAGACTCCTAATCAGCCAGTTGGCTGTAAATGGTTGTCAGATACCTCTTTTTAGCAGTATTATTGCATACATTATTATTATATACGCCTAATCAGCCAAGGGGGGAGAGGTACACATGCAGGAGGTACACATGCAGGAGGTACACACACATGCAGGAGGTACACATGCAGTAGTTACACATGCAGGAGAGAGAGAGCTGAAGGAGGGAGAGAGACGCCTGTAGGAGAGAGAGAGCTGAAGGAGGGAGAGAGACGCCTGTAGGAGAGAGAGAGAGAGACGCCTGAAGGAGAGAGAGAGAGAGAGAGTAGTTGCCTTTAAGGCATATTATTTTCGTTTTCCTAACCTAAGAGGCCACTAAGGGGTTTACCAAAGGGCCAAAAAAAGAAGGACCAGAGGTCCTTGCTCGGCTGGAGCCGAGCTGGGAATGAGTCTTCACCAGCTTCTCGATCTTTTATAAGCCTCTATTCTGGCTGAGTTGCCAGATCACGCCTTGTATTGGGGTGCTGAGTTGCCAGATCGCACCATGTATTCTAATAAGCATTGTGTACCACAATATGGTAGATGAATTAAATAATTACACACTTAATTGAAATATAGATGTATATGGTGTTTTACAATAGATGTATATAGTGGATTATATGCAAAATATAACATTAACTTGAGCTTCCTTGAAGTTGAACTTATCGAAACAAATAACGTAGTTATCCATAATTCAACCAACCATAGAAAACAGAATTATAGAAATATATATATATATATATATATATATATATATATATATATATATATATATATATATATATATATATATATATATTAAGCATTGTGTACCACAATATGGTAGATGAATTAAATAATTACACACTTAATTGAAATATAGATGTATATAGTGTTTTACAATAGATGTATATAGTGGATTATATGCAAAATATAACATTAACTTGAGCTTCCTTGAAGTTGAACTTATCGAATTTTCATGTTTCAGAAAGATTTACGCGTTAATAGAATTAGTAAAGTTACCCAATAAATAAATCGTTAGACAGAAATGATTTTTATAAGGGATACCCAACTAATTATGCACCAATCAATAAATAATAGCAAACTTGAATAAAGAGTTCCAATTCATGTGAATGAGATAACTAAAATTTTAGTTATTGTATTATCATAAGACTACATCAATATTTACTATAAATACGAGTATATTTAATATTCTTCATTAACAAAAGCTTTAAAACCAGATCTCTAAAATATTTTCAGGATTCCGCGATACAATTCGAAACACATGAGCTTCATCCCTGCGAAGAAAATTGAAAAACGAAATTTAAAGAAACGAAGAAAGTTGGAAATACCCAAAACATAATCCGATAGTGTATAACGTTGCAGTATTCGCTTGAAGAAAGGAGAGGTTGCAAACTCTACTTGAATAAATGTAATTACCTAAACTGCACGCGAAGGAGTTTAAATAGATCCAGCAAATAAAGCCTTTGAACAATGATTTCATGTTTCAGAAAGATTTACGCGTTAATAGAATTAGTAAAGTTACCCAATAAATAAATCGTTAGACAGAAATGATTTTTATAAGGGATACCCAACTAATTATGCACCAATCAATAAATAATAGCAAACGTGAATAAAGAGTTCCAATTCATGTGAATGAGATAACTAAAATTTTAGTTATTGTATTATCATAAGACTACATCAATATTTACTATAAATACGAGTATATTTAATATTCTTCATTAACAAAAGCTTTAAAACCAGATCTCTAAAATATTTCCAACTTTCTTCGTTTCTTTAAATTTCGTTTTTCAATTCCCTGCGAAGAAAATTGAAAAACGAAATTTAAAGAAACGAAGAAAGTTGGAAATACCCAAAACATAATCCGATAGAGGAAAGGATTTCCGAGAATCTGCACAACTCGGTCGGCCATATTTTACCTTTCTACGAGTCAAATCAAACAAAACCACCTCACTCCTTGTTTTCAGCATTCATTCATTTCACGTTTTATTGTGAATTTCATCCCATATATATATATATATATATATATATATATATATATATATATATATATATATATATATATATATATACCCTTTGGATAGCCTTTGGTTAGCTTCCGCCCGAATTGTTCATTCTGACGAAGGTCAAGCTTTCCACTCCACCTTAGACCTACAGTTTAACGTGGAACCATCAACAGCCCAGCGTCTTAACCACTAGGACACGTAGGGCACCCATTTATCTGCCAACCACTTTCTTTTATTATGTGTAATGACCACCTTAGACCTACAGTTTAACGTGGAACCATCAACAGCCCAGCGTCTTAACCACTAGGACACGTAGGGTGCCCATTTATCTGCCAACCACTTTCTTTTATTATGTGAATGACCACCTTAGACCTACAGTTTAACGAACCATCAACAGCCCCAGCGTCTTAACCACTAGGACACGTAGGGGCCCATTTATCTGCCAACCACTTTTTTTATTATGTGTAATGACCACCTTAGACCTACAGTTTAACGTGGAACCATCAACAGCCCCAGCGTCTTAACCACTAGGACACGTAGGGTGCCCATTTATCTGCCAACCACTTTCTTTTATTATGTGTAATGACCACCTTAGACCTACAGTTTAACTCCGAACCATCAACAGCCCCGCGTCTTAACCACTAGGACACGTAGGGTGCCCATTTATCTGCCAACCACTTTATTTTATTATGTGTAATGACCACCTTAGACCTACAGTTTAACGTTGAAACCGAATGTTATTTTTAAAATATAATTATGATATATTTCTTTATACCCTCTCGATTACATTAGTGACTAATGATGCGGGAAATTGAGTAAATGGAAATATTATTTTCTCGAAAACTATGGGTGATAGAAAACTTCTGAAACCATATTTGGAATCAATATCAAAAGTTCTATACGAATCACCAAATAATTTTCAAAGGAGAATAAGAGCATTAATTCTATTAGTGAAAATATAAAGATGCAATTACTCGTCCGTACCCGTTATAGCGGAATGGTACACGTCATAGCTCCACCCAGCTACATCGGCAGCCAATCACGACGAACATCTGGTCTTTTGGGCGGAGCTTGGCGAATGTGCATATAAAAGGGGATATTTTCAGTTGGGAGTAACAGTAGCTATTTTCGCATCAGTGAATAATCATTCCTCAACCATGGACCTGTACGTCTCCCCAGATTTGTATGAAGAAAGTGATACTGCAGCATTAACCGCAATTAGTCTTTTCAATGCGATTGATTGTGGCGAATTATTTTCGACGCAAACCGTAGAAGATATTTGCAGTGACGCTCCTTACAATCCGACGCAAGGGACTACCATAGAAATGTAAGTGTCCATAATTCGATTTTATATATATGGAGAGTTGTAGTATTTCGTCAAATAGATACTAGTCAAAAATGTCAATCAATGTTATTTCCCCATCATGCTAAAATCGAAATTGGTAATCGAACCAAAGATATCTTCACATAATGGGGATCTGTCTGTATACTCTGTATATGTTTTAAAAGCATTATTCCTTTAAGGTCCGATGAGGATTTGACACGTGTTATACAATCTTTTGAAGAACCTCGGAATATGGATGATATACTGATCAGTCAGCAGTGTCACACATCCTCCACCATGGACCTGTACGTCTCCCCAGACTTGTATGAAGAACGTGATACTGCAGCATTAACCACAATTAGTCTTTTCAATGCGATTGATTGTGGCGAATTATTATTTTCAACGCAAACCGTAGAAGATATTTGCAGTGACGCTCCTTACAACCCGACGCAAGGGACTACCATAGAAATGTAAGTGTCTATAATTAGAATTTTATATATATATGGAGAGTTGTAGTATCTCGTCAAATAGATACTCGCCAAAAATGTCAATCAGTGTTATTTCCCCATTATGCTAAAATCGAAATTTTTATGGCGTTCACTCCTCGAACCAAAGATATCTTCACATAATGGGGATCTGTCTGTCTGTATACTCTGTATATGTTTTAAAAGCATTATTCCTTTAAGGTCCGATGAGGATTTGACACGAGTTATACAATCTTTTGAAGAATCTCGGAATAGGGAGGGTATACTGATCAGTCAACAATGTCACACCGAAATAATGTAAGTGTTTTTCGATCTTTTTGGGATAAGAAGACACAATATATTTTCATAAATTTATTAAATGAAAGAAATCAGTACAATAAACGAATATACCGTTACAAATATACGAACAAAAACATTATAATATACAACGAGTACGTACAATTGGAAAACGGTTTTTTATCTGTCTGCATACCATTTCATCGTTTCGGTGAGTGTGACACGGGTCAAATAAATTTAAAAAATTTATAAATTCTTTATCATTTGACATATGCATGAGAAATGAGACACAGTACATTCCGCAAACATTAGTAAAATATCCCTGCATACGAAATGGGTTCCATACAACTTCGGGAATATGTAACTGAGCGAGAAATTTTACAATAATAGGGTCACTCCAGGGTTGAGTACCGAGTGAATCAAAATAGTACAGGCGCTGTCTATTTTTAAAATAGACAGCGATCCAGTGAATCCCTTCATTACCGATGATGTCTGTGTTCACAATAAGACTACCGCATTCTCGCGTACTTGGCAAACTCAATGTTTCATTCTTCGCAAACACGCCGATAAATTTGGAACGTGTGACTCGCTCCATTACTTTCTGAAGTGTATTAGCATCCATTTTAAAAGTCAGTGATAACGCTTCTAAATCTATCTACTTCTATTAGGGCTTGCGATTCGAGATATACTAGTACACTAATAGGAGCGTCTATAGGCTTGGCGAATTCCAGCCGCACTGAGATGTTACCGCTCTGCTGTGGTGTTAAATGGGTATTTACGCTAGCAGATAAGTCAGGTGTAATGTCAAACGGATAAAGGTTAAATTGATCAATGAATTCTTCCTGCGTTACCCCATTACCAAGCTCATCACAATCACCTGCAATATGGGTCAGATTACTATAGGCTCTGGCACAAAGAGGTAACACAGCGTCTGATGAATAGTCCGTACCCATTGTTCCACCCAAAGCAGTGCCATTAACGTATAGAGTTATATTTTTAAGTCCGAAATTCTCGAATTTAAAGGCACTCTTTTTATATTTTCCATTCACCGAAGCGTGGTCCTGCATGCCGATTAATATCCTTTTAGGAAGATTTCCCAGGGCAATGTTTTCTATCTGCTTCGATGCCAACCCTGCAGGAACCGTATATAGTTTGATCTGCACTCTGTTAATAGGATATTTCACTGTAGCGTTTAGTAAATTTTTCTCAATTTCTAGTTGTTTTGGTGAACTTAATTTCACTCGCCGTACGCGGAGGTATGTGTCCATAATGTGAACCACAACGGACTTTGCACCCTCTTCTTGATTCGCATCCAGATTTAAGCAGATCTCAGGACTCGTGCGGGTGAGCTTTATTTTCATATCCACCCCGTTCACAAGCAACTTCTCCTGGAAAGTGAAATCTGTGTGCAACCGTCCAAAACACTCGTATATTTTCTTTTTAGAATTTTTAAATTTGTCCTTTATACTATTTTCATCTTTAGTTTGATAATATCCCTCCGCACTTAAAAAGGTAGCCTTCGCTTCTTTGGAAAAGTTGAGGACATTTTCCAAATAGGCTCGTAGATGATAGTACCCCGTGCCTGCCGATATGTTGGTCTGATTTAAATATACGTCACACTGGTTGAATATGGCGTGCAGAAAGTTTGTTTCAGGGTATACAGCATATTTGTCATCGCAGGCCGTTCCATCAGAATGGGCTATACGTAGCTTAGCGTACATGTGCACACAGCTTGGATCAAAAAAGTAAGGACCTGAGCTGGGTATCACGAATTCTATAGGTGCACTCGGTGAACTAATTGTGTTTAAAGGGTTAATTGTAATAAAGTCACTGTGCTCAATAGAAACTTGGGTTGGCGGGAGCTCAAAAAAGGACAGCTCCGATTTACAGCATTGTGAACTACATGGGTGGATGAAGCGTGCCATGGCGAAATAGTGACTCCTCTCTCGACAAGTGGTAAACAAACTATGATTCATGAGATCAATATCCTTAGCTTATATCAGTCAAAAAAGTGGTCAACCATAGGTTTCATTCGCTTACAGCATTTCTTTTTTGATAGCCTTTTACGTTTAATACCACGTGACCCCTTCTTCTTCCGGGGAGCCCTCTTCTTCTTCCCGCCACCACGCATTTTTCTCTTTGCATCTTTGATGATTTCGTTCCGTGTACGCTTTAAATGTTTTTTTAGAGCTTCTTTAGGTTTAGCCCCGGCCAATATGTCTTCTGCAGTGTTAAGGCCTGATTGTAGCGCTTTCCTTCCAAGGTATCTGGCACCCCTCTTCAGCAAAGGAACAGCCGTACGTAGTATGGATGAAAAAATGGATCCAAGTCCACTACCGCGCTGGTATCGCATCCCTCGATAGACGGTGAAAGGCTTTCTATCCATTATAACTCAGTGCGTCGAAAGTGTAGCTTCACTGTTAAGCTCCCGTTACCGAATGGGAAGTTTTCGCCCTCAATCGTTCTTATATATATTGTGATATTGGTTATTAAATTAGTTGCGACATTCACATAATGGGGCCTGTCATATGTAATACTCAAACTCCTTCCTCTATGGTTGGGGATGTGAGCAATGCGCAGCAGGCGTGCCTGGGTATCCCCAACAAACTGGTGCTCCACTATATTACTGTAAATATAGCACATGTCTGGGGACCTTTCAGCCAATTTCTCCATCTTCAATTGATACATTAATCTGGACAAGTTATACTGTGTCTCGTGAAATGTGTCTCTTTGGAAGGCTGCGCTATATCGGCCGTTGGTTAGAATTTTGAACTTTCTATGTTCTTTAAGACGTCTGTTAGTCTTTGATTTTAGGATTAGTGTATGTGCAGGGTTGTTTACGATTTCATATACTAAATCATTCGTAAGGTTTGAGTTTCTTAAACTCACGTTTAAGCCTCTCACAACATCCTCGGCCGAACCATATTGACCCGGCCCTAGTCTTACTTCTGTACTGTAATACCGTGTAATCTTAGTCCGAGCGATGCGCATAGTTTCATCCATAGCTACCCCAGCTTTTTCACACTCGTCAATGTCTCTAAGAATCGTAAAAACGGTTTCTTTATGTTCAATATTTAAAAAGACGGTGTCCAGCTGAATTTCGCATATCCCCACCTCATACGAATCACGACCCAATTCAATGTGCCCATGGAGTTCTGTTACAAAGTTGGCTAGCGTGTTGTTAGGGTGTACAGACAGGGACGAGGAGGACGGGAGTGTGACGTAGAAATGGTTAGGAGCCATGTTGCATACTATTTAAGCTTCATTATTGCATCAGCTTTTATATAGGTGTTGAAGCTTTCTGGGTACCCTAGCCATTTCACCAGGTACATTTTTCTCCTTCCTGAACCTTTGCTTCCTAAAATTTTCTCAATTTTAAACACATTTTTTTCTAAATTAAACGCAACTTTCTGCAATTCCTCGCGGTAAAAGCCTCCTGAGATTTCTTCCCCATTCAAATCTTCAATGTAATACATCATTATCACACCTTTAGGTCTCACAGCCCTAACTTTAAAAATCTCGCGTGTCCATCCTTGCTCAAAACCCTTTGCGAATTTATTCCCCGAACGCGACAGCCTTACATAATCATTGATTTTGAAGCGCACAGAGTGTGGTGGTGGTGGTGGTGGTGATCCATCTCTTCTCGGGAGCGTACCTCTTTCTAAAACTTCGTTAGGTGTTGCCCCAATCGTGCGATGGTGTGAGCGGTTGTAGGATGATGCCAATGATTCCAGAATGTCTAGAAATCTGTATGTGTTTTTATGTGTAAAATAACGGTGCATGCGTTCCTTTATGGTGCGCTGAACTCTTTCAGCTAAAGAAGCCTTATGTATAGAATTGGTTGTGTAATAGCTGATATTAAACTCTGTCAACATATTCTGAAAAGCACGGCCTATAAACTCCTTCCCCATATCCGTACAAAAATAGCCAGGAACCCTGTTTTCTTTTAACATTAGCGTTTTGGTGGCTTTAGCAACTGTTTCAGGTGATTTATTTTTCAGAGGAACTAGCCACAGATATCTAGAGAACACGTCTATTATGAATAGAATGTAGCGGTAACCATCGTTATACACAGAATATCTTTGCATGTCTGTTAAATCTGCTTGCCAAATAGAATCAATCGAGGAAGCCGTTGTCTTGGCTGTTTTAAACCTTTTTCTCACAGGCTTATGAAGCGTATAAGCGTCCTGCTCCCTCAAAAATCTTTCAACATCTTTTTTTCCTACTCCGTAAACACTTCTGTACAGTCTATCTACGCCGCCGTAAGAGGATGGGGTAGAAATGTCATAATAGCGTTTAGTTAATACGTTAGCCATTTGCGTATTTTAGAGGCACGTGGGTAGGGTTGGTTTAACCTCTTCTTGCTCCTCTTCAAAGGTGTTACCGCCGGGGGTGACGGCGCCTTCAATTGTGTCACAGGCGTTGCATGTTCCAAGTCTTTTAACCTGTTCAGATTTCCTATCAACGTTTTAGGGACATTTATTTGTTGTAGTCTTGCTTTAATATGCTTCCATCCTGATGGTGATGGCCTATCCCACTTTCTCACCAGATCATGGACAATGTCTACGATATTCGATCCCTGTACCTTTGATCCTTCCACAATGATCTCCCCTGTATCGGTCCATTGTATGGCGGGATCCTCATTCAATAGATTATAAAGACTTAAGCCTTTACTCCTCAATGTAAGTGGGAGGGTATTTTTTAATACATGTTCGATATGTTGTGTGGCTAATCTTTTTGGTTGGTCAGCTGTGTCGTCGGGTACAGATCCTATGTCGCCATCGTCCCCCGTGCTGTGCCTAATAACCACAGGAATCTCTGTAGGGCTCTTATAATTTTCGTACTCGTGAAGAAATTTCTGCAGAGCTTCTTGGTATAAGATTCTTTTCTCATCAGGTGTTTTTTCACTGTTTAATAGGGCTAACAATTCGCTTTCCATTCTTTTAAGTCTGCTTTTACGGGGATCTAGATCCGTGTCTCTTTGCAGTGAGGCGTACACCTCGTGGGGAATCACTACCACTTTCTTCATTATATTAATCTAGTCAGTAAAGGACCCAAAACTGAAAATAAGATGGGGAGAAATGACCCTCCTGTTTGTACAATAATTCGCTTTTTCTTCGCTACAGTTTGGCTTTTACGAGCGAGTGCACGTATTATGTTCTTGTAGCGGCGTAGGCGAGCCTTCTGATGGGTTTTCATTGATACATTGCAATTTATAACGTTAAGACAGATTTCACAGATGCATTTTAAAAAGTCGGCATCGATATTTTTAATAAACATCTGCTGCATTGCCCGGGCAGTCGATGATAGATTTTTATTAATTCACGGTATTTCTTTAGTCTCTTTGTCATTCTGGAATATACACCGTTTCAGGCTCGTTTGGAAATATATTCGTTCGCAGAAGCACTCTAAACGTGTTTCGCGGATGAAGGTCGCAAAGCAAATATCCGTAACGCGTGCTTGTAGCTTCTTTATAAACTTCCAAAAACTCCTTACGCTGATTCGGGAACATTTGATTGGCTAATACCCCAATTTGTGATACATCTCTACGTTGCGCGAATAAGACTAGATATTGCGTATTTAACGACACATCGCGCATGTATCTATTTTTGAAAAATAGATTCTGATTGATGAAGAACACGCTTATGTTAAGATGGTGGGAGAATACTGTAAATGTCTCGGCAAACGTTTTATCCATCTCCAACATGAGATCGTCAATTACAATGATTGTATGTTCATTTCCCTTTAACGAATTAACGTCATATACGCCTTTGTGGAACAAAATATCATCTTGGTACTCGTTGAACAGCACCATATAACTTTATGCACAAATTTCGAGAACATCTCCCCCTTTTCTTTAATGATTTTAAGCATAAACACAGTTTTACCACATCCTGTAGGTCCAGATATAATACATGTGGATGGGCTCGTGAATCTGAATTTTTCTACAGAGTCCATTTCTAACACGTCACACTCCTAAGTGAGTCATTTACAAAATATTACAAATTTTGAGTGCTGATCCTTATATTTCTTCTCCCACAGAACCGTGAATGACGATGAGGTAGAGCAGCCCATCATTACGGATGACCTCGACGACAGTGTAGTTGTGATCTCCTCCCCTGAACCCTCACCAGCGATACCGGTAACACGTCCAAAGCGGAGGTATGAGATACCCACGTCAGGTATAAAGCGACCGAAATACGCGTCTGTTGCAGCGGTAATAGATCCCCAACCCTCAACCTCTTACGCAACAACACCCCCAGCAGCACCTAATATATCCCCTTATTCATCCGCCGCCCCCCGTTCTGTTAAGTCTACAATAATAGAGCCCCAACCATCAACCTCCTACGCAACAGGGCCCCCATCAGCAGCACCTTCCGCTAATATATCCACTAATTCATCCGCCCCCCGTTCTGTTGAGGATGGTATAACGCTGGAATTGGTGCGATCCGCAGCCCCCACCCCAGCCTTGACTAGAAATCGGTATAGAGTCAGGGTCGACCCTAGAGTCATGTATAGCAATGGTATTGAGCGCGGACTACGCCGGGTTGTAGAGCGTATTATAGAGTTTGCTCTTCAGAATCGTGACGAGCGTGAAGTCAGGACGAGTATGTCCTTTGGATTCGGGTCAGATGACGGTGATGTAGACGATTATTGGGTGATAGTGCCATTTAGACGTTTGGCGGCTGAAGATGTAGAATATATATTAGGGCGTATAATGCAAGCCGCCCAAAGTAGTATAGCCTTCAATATGGACAACTTCACGGTAAATATTGACCATGTATACCGTGTTGCGGGTCATAGTGCCATACCGTATACTCTTAACTTCAATTCTCAAGCTATTTATAGACGGCATATAAACGTCGATCGTGGTTGCGGCTTTATAGCAGTACTCTTAGCACGTATGTTTACTGTACAAAATACACGAACTCAAAAAATTTGGTTGCCTACAGTCGTGGAGCATGCCCGTAAACTAGCTGAAGACTGTGAACTTGAATTTGACTGTAATATGGGTCCTGAAGAGCTGAGAAGGGTAGAACAGGAAATGAATGTCCGCATAGTTGTGTTTGGGTTGGATGATCGTCGTAGGACTGTGTATGTTTTTAAAAGCTGTGTGAGAGATCGTACAAGGCCCCTACTTATTTTAGGATTGTCAGGGACAACGTATCTCCCCATCCGTAATATAAGGTGGCTTTACGCGAGTTATGACAAAAGTCGAAAATATGGGAGACATCATGATTTGTGTAAGGGGTGCCTCGAGTTTGCGGATGATATAGTGAGACATTGTAAAGAATGTCACATGGTATGTGAGCAGTGTAAAAGCACCAAATGTGAAAGCCGTGTAGTTGAAGCTGAGAAGAGAGACTGTGATGTGTGTAGACGCACATTTTTCAATAATAGCTGTTTTGATTTCCATAAATCAATTGGCACGTGCAGGAAAATGAGAATCTGTGAATGTGGTATGTTTCACACAATGGATAATTGGGGAAAATTTAAGCACAAGTGTGACGTAATTCACTGTCCTACATGCCAGGAGGAATATAAGGCGGATGGAGTAAAGCATGTATGTTATATGAAAGATGCTAAGCCTAAAAATAACCCCTGTATAACTGTATACTACGATATAGAAACATATACGAACGCTGAAACCAAAGAGGTAATTCCACATTTACTTGTGAGCCAGACTATCTGTGATGAGTGTATGGATATCGAATGTGACGAGTGCCCCAAATGTGGTAAACGGACAAACGTTTTTAAAACGAATGTCAGCGATAGTCCTGTGAAACTATTTGTGTCCTATATTGTCAAGTTAGCCGACAAGTTCAAAAAAATGACTGTGTATATTCTCGCCCATAACGGGGCAAAGTTTGACACGCAGTTCCTTTATAAGGAGTTGCTTGAACACGAATCCTCTGAGATATTTACAGGTGATCCATTGAAAAGAGGCAACAAATTAATACAGATGCAGATAAGAGGCAATGTACAATTTAAAGATACTTTATTATTCACACCTTGTAAATTAGCAAAGCTACCCAAGGTGATGGGAGTAGCAGCTGAAGTTTCCAAAGGATACTTCCCATACACTTTCCTCACCAGCGAGACTTTAAACTACGTAGGCCCACCACCCCCCAAACATTATTTTGACTGCATGGATGAACGTGAAGACTTTGATCGATACTACGACAGTTTTAATGAAAGTAACCCTTATAATATAGCTGATGAATGTGAGCGTTATTGCGTGAATGATGTGCGCGTGCTTAGAGTATGTTTCCAGGCCTTTAGAAGGATGTACATAGCCCGTTTCAAATGCGATCCACTGCAAGTCGCAACCACCATCGCATCATTATGTTTTACGGTGTTCAAGAATAACTTCATGCCGAAAGACACCTTAGCCATTATTCACCGAAACAATCCCCGCAGTTACGGGCACAAGGCTATTTACTGGCTCATACACCTACAGCAACAGACAGGTGTATACATAAAGCACGCCCGCAACACGGGTGAAGTACCCATTAAGATTAATGGACGTGTTTTTTGGGTTGATGGGTTAAGTGAAAACCGTGTCACTGGTGTGAAGACTGTGTACTCCTTTAACGGTTGCTGGTGGCATGGATGCCCCCGTCCTGAGTGCGGAGTCACCGGAGATATCAACGGTAGGTCTCCTGCCGACTGTCTTGCATCGACCCGCACCCGCGATCAACTTATAGGATCACAGTTCACTCACAAAGTCTTGTGGGAGCATGAATATGATGCACGGATGGAGACAGACGAGGTGTACCGTGAGGAAATAAAAGCGATCAAGCGTTCAATGGTGCTGGATCCTCTCAAATGTGGTGATAGCTTGTTTGGAGGACGTACAAATCCTTTCAGACTATACTTCCCACCTACGGAGGGCGTGAAGCTCCATTACTACGATTTCTGTTCTTTATACCCATACGTGATGAAGAGCAATCCGTACCCCGTGGGCGCTCCTGAGAAACTGGTGGGGCCTAGCCTACCATCCATCAATGAATTTTCAAAAAATTTGAATGATCGTTACTTTGGGATCTCTTTCGTAGACGTACTCCCCCCACGCAATTTATGGATGCCGATCTTACCTGTCGTTATCGACGACAAGCTCATGTTTCCCCTGTGCGTGAAGTGCGCGGAAGAGGATAACGGCGAATGTAACCATATACCCCACCAGCGTAAGATCAGAGGCGTATATACAAGTCCTGAGTTGGCCCTAGCCGTGCGCCATGGTTATAGAATACTGAAGATACATGAGGTGTGGAGGTTTCAGAAGCTACCCAACCTTTTCACACCATATATAAACACCTTTTTGAAGGATAAGGTTGAGGCATCAGGGTATCCGCGAGGAGTTGATACCGAAGATGAAAAGTCTGCCTATATTCAACGTTACCGCGACCGCGAAGGTATACAACTTGATCGTGTCCAAATTGTAAAGAATCCTGGCAAGCGCTTTAGTGCAAAGTTGTGTCTAAACAGTCTATGGGGAAAATTTGCGCAGAATACCGGCAGAGGGAGCATTCATTTGGCACAAAGTTATAGCGATGTCTGGGATTATGCCAATGCCCCCGATAAAGAGGTCATGGAGATCGTAAATGTAGGTAATACTTACGTAATAAAGTACAACAACACTGAATTTGCCACAGATACCTCAAGGGTTACAAACATACCTGTGGCCAGCTTCACAACAGCCTACGCCCGTATAAAACTTTGGGGTCTATTGCATTCTCTTGGGCGGAGAGTATTGTATGCCGATACAGATAGCGTGATATTCACAGAGAGGGAGGGTGAATACATGCCCACTATTGGGGAGTTCCTCGGCGAGCTCACTGATGAGATCAAGGATGAGTATGGGGACAACGCATACGCCGACTCTTTTGCCTCAACAGGACCTAAGACTTATGGGGTACGGGTCAGGGTGGGGGATGAAATGAAATATATCGTGAAGGCAAAGGGTATTACGCTCAACCATGCGAATCGGGAGGTTGTTAACTTTGAGTCGTTGAAGGATCTAGTATGTTTGGATGAACAACCTCACCAACTAATTGTAGGCACCCACAATTTTCGGGCGCAGAAGCTGGGGGCGTGAAGGAACTTAGGGGTACGATGGTGTGCCGTAACACCTATAGGAAACGTTACCAGTTACCTGGTACCTATGATACCGTACCCTTTGGATACCAATGATGCTTCTAACTCACACGTCTTGTATATAATCGTATCTATTTGTAAATATATATATATATACTTGAATATCTCGTTTATTAAATCGTATTTGTAAATATATATAACTTGAATATCTCGTTTATTAAATAAATCATGTTTCAAATAGCGTTTCACTTTCTCCTTTGTGTGTGTGTGTGTGTGTGTGTGTGTGTGTGTGTGTGTAGGTGAAAGTTCTAAGCTCCGCCCACTGTAAGACCGTGAGTCATGCTACTATCTGGGAGTCCCTGCGTGGTCAGTCGACCGCAGTAAGCCCGAGAGATCAGACGTGTATTCAGATCAGACGTGTATTCAAATGGCTACCTTTAATATTGCTTGTACAACGTTTACGAAATGGTATTCAGTAAAGTGCCAGGATGTGGTGGATACCGAAAAACTTCCTATTCATCCCTCCTATGCCTCTTTTAAAAACACATTGGATTGTGCGAAGTTCCAAGATGTACAAATACTCTACGGATGTTCTGGTGAGACCGTTGAAGGCTTTCGTTGCACAGACGATGTGCTGAAGTATACTGCAGAGCTAAACTTTATAAAGTCTCACATACACCGTGAAGTAAAAGAAACAACGCGTGCAGAAGAGAAGCAGCAGGTATGGATAATGAGTCTTGCTGATGGGTGGTGTGACAAGCGGTATTACGTCATGCTACACCATGTCGATTACTCATACCCTACGACTGGAAATGTGAATCTCGTGATCATGGACAATCTTAAGTATTTTTATCACTATATTAACGTATATCATGATGAGGTTCGTAGTGAGGTTGTGGCTAGTGCCCTGCGTGAATTTTTAACAGAGTTTAGAGACGAGTATCGTTTGATGGGCAGAAAGGAAAAATATGAACATATGTTCCTCTCAAATAGTGCGCCGAGTGTGGAGATGTTTAGTAAAATGTTCCTAGTTCTTATCCAAAATGTCTGGTGCGTAGGCTGGTAGTGATATTCTTGTACCGGTACAACAATTCGACTCGCGGAACAAGCCCATTCACGTATCATCGAGTCAGCCGCCCGTCGAACCATTCCTGCCTACCTGCGTGCCTCACACGGCTCATAGTTATCTCAGAGCTTGAGCCGAGTGGACGTGCGCTCTTCGAATACGATGGAACTTCCTTTGAGCAGCATTCTCAACGCCTCGTACGATGTGTCCGTGACGAAATCGTTGCGCGTGTTCAGGCGTAATTCCGGTACCATTAGCTATGTACTGGAAACGGAATGTAGACCGACAAACAAACGGGTTTATTTAAGTATCGAGGAGATGAATAGAATCTTTGTGATAGTTGAGAAGTGGAGTGAAGATCGTTATAAAATACCTGCTAACGTAGGTACAAGAAGAGAGCAGATTAGTGACGCACCCTCATACGCCGTTGTATGTACGTTGTGTATAAATAACGATCGGCCGTGCATTGATATAAGGCTGATGTGGAAGAATGCTTCTGATAATAACGCTCTTATTCCTACGCGAAACCGTTTCATCCTCGACAGAATGTTTGAAATCGTCGGATTCCGTAAACTGAAACCTATATTAGACGCGCGTGTTACGGATATGTTTATTTTGATACAGTACTTGAATACGCATACACTGCTCTGCTCGATGGGTTTACCGAGTGTAGGGCTGGTGAGAATGGTCTAGTGCTGGATGTTTATTTAAAAAGTTTAGACTCTTTGAAATACCATGAACTTTGGTACAAAGCAATTGATCGGTACAAGGCTGAGCTCACCTACACCGTTCACCCTGAAGAACTATTTCTTTATATAACGCGCAGTTGTCGTAACGATTTAGAAGATTATTTCAATTGCCGCTATGTTGAGTGAGTTCACGATTGAAAAGCTCGAGTCGGTAGAAATAAACCCTCGATTGGAAAAGCGTTCTTATAAACTTGTGTTTAATAATGTAGCTAACGATGAACTCTTTGTGCGTGCTTTTGATTGTATTCTAGACGTGTTTAAAGATGACTTACCAACCGGTTGTAAAGTGGGAACAAAAATAGTACTGAACGATATGAAAGCCCTTCATATCGAATACAGGTTTCCCTATACTTTAAGCGGTGAAATATTATTAAGCCGCATATACTGCGTAATGCAGAGCAATAATGATGTAATTGTAAACTCGATTAAGACCGAGTTTAGTATTTTGAAAAAAAAGTGAATTGTATATATATTTTGCTTGACATTTCCCCGATTATACGCATATTTCTATTGATGTATTTTATTTAAAATATATTTATTTTATAAATATATCTATAATTGTGTGTGTGATATTTCTCCTGTACTGTTATGTACATATTTCTATTGAAGTGTATATTTATTTGAAATGTATATTTTATTTTATATATATATCCATAATTGTGTGTATATATTTCTGTTATATGCATATTCCTCAAATGTATATTTATTTTCTATATATTTATAATAAAAAGAATGATGCAATGTTGTTTATTGTTATGCCTTCTACTACCGGTATTCGAAATATAATAATGCATACAACAGGTATCTGGCAATATTTAAGCCTTCTAAGCCAACTGGCTGATTATGAGTCTATAATAATGTATACAATAATACTGCTAAAAGAGGTATCTGGCAACTCATTTACAGCCAACTGGCTGATTAGGCGTATATAATAATAATGTATACAATAATACTGCTAAAAAGAGGTATCTGACAACCATTTACAGCCAACTGGCTGATTAGGAGTCTATAATAATGTATACAATGGTATCGCGGTATCTGGCAACTCAAGCCATTTACGCCAACTGGCTGATTAGGAGCCTATAAAACAACGCCAACTCGGCTGAAGTCTTAATGTGCACTTGGCTCCTGCCAGGTGAACACCTCTCCTCCTTTCTCTCCTCCTCCTTTCTCTTGGGGGATAACGCCGCCTCCAAGTTCCCCCACCCCCTTTGCAACAACCCCCCTTGCAACAACCCCCACCCCCCTTTGCAACATTACATAATAACCTGCAACATTCTTGCACTCTCCCCTTTTGCGGCTATACTACTCTCATCATTTGTTAGTGTAAATGTTCTCACTGCCAGGCGAGTTATATTGGCAGTTTATTTCGCCAATATCAATCAAGATTCAACGAATACTGTAACATCATAAGTCGAACAAATCAGTCCTTACAAAAATCAACCAACTCTTCAAAAAGAGAACATTGCCACTCCTATGATCATTCCTTACAGCTCACATCCTTTAAACTTTCAGGAATCAACCAACCTATCTCTGAATCACTATATTTTTAATTTAAAACCCAGTCCTTAACCTTTTCGCGACCAGTGGGACTTACAGTCCTAACGAAAATAATAATAATTTAAATTGTATAGGGTGCCCACAAAGTCCCTTTGCATGAAAAACAAGGGCAACATATAGATATGCTGTAATGTCACTGCAAAGGGATTTTGTGGCCACTCTGTACAACAATACAACGTTTCTACAAAAACCTCTAAATGTTTATATACTGTAGGTATCGTTTAGTTGTCGGAAAAGGAACCCAGAATGGGTCATTTAAGTGGCTATAATTACTAACATATCTAATTTTGAATAACAAATAAAACACACTTTTTAGTTCAAAGGAACATATATCGGTCGTGATTACACTTAGGCATTTATCATAATTTGTCCACAATAAAATGATCCTTATCGTATAACATCTGATATATATATATATATATATATATATATATATATATTATATATATATATATAGTGGTGTACCGATTAATCTGCATCGGCAGAATCGGCCAAATTTAGCCGATTCTCTCACCGATTCTTTGAAATTTTTAAATTTTCGTTACAAAACAAAATCTGTATTTATACAAAGCTAGCACTGCACCCGCACTTCCTGTGGAATAGCCTATATTCCGCCCTACGGGTGAGATATTTTCGATAGTTCCTGCGAAAGGCTGTTATTACCCTTCGACTCTACAGTCATGGTACTAATATGTGTTGGTATTATAATCCAGAATATTGTTTAGGAAACATACAGTTTACTCATGACAAAGAAGAATGAGACGTAAATGTAAAAATTAACTAACTGGTTAGGTTAATTGAATACCCCGTTAGGTTAACTGAATGCCCGGTTAGGTTAATTGAATGCCAGGTTAAGTCAACTGAATGCCCGGTCAGGTTAATTGAATGCCCGGTTAGGTCAACTGTATGCCCGGTTAGGTCAACTACATGTATGCCCGGTTAGGTCAACTGTCCGCCCTTGACGATTGATTAGGTTAAGTCGTGATACTTTCATTAGTTTTCGCGAAAATATCACGACTTAATCTAACCAATCGTCAAGGGCGTACAGGGTGCTGGTTAAGTGTGCGGTCTACCTACGATTGGTTAGGTTTAATCATGATATTTTCGTTAAAACTAACGAAAATATCATGACTAAACCTAACCAATCGTCAAGGGCGATTGACAATGAGATGTAAACAAACAATTAGTAAACAAGATAAGAAGCTATAATTAAAAGGTAGACCGCCGAATCGTAGGTAGACCGCACACTTAACCAGCACCGCGTACAGTTGACCTAACTGGGCAGTCAATTAACCTAACCAGCCATTCAAAATTTTGATAGTCTATGTTACATGTTACGCGCAGGGTCACGTATAGCAAGCCTGCCAAATTTGGGCAGGTTCCATCCAGCGGGAGCTGAGAAAGTTCGGGACAGACAGAGAGACATCGTCCACTTCGCTCTAATTTATAAGAAGATTGAGCAGACAAAAAACAAAATTTATGATAATTTGTACTCATTTCAAATAAAATTATACAAAAATATTTTACATTCATGAAAAAGGCAAAGCTTAATAAATTAAGTTGCCCATAAATTTGAATTTTCTCTAACTAGCTAATCTCTAAATATTATAAACTATTGTAATCTCCCATTGTATATTAATAATAATTCTATATTACAGTAAGTTGTACTTTATAATTTATACATTAAACCATCTTACTATGTTAACTTTATTTTAAGCATTTTAATAATTTTATAAATCCAAATTATATATCCATTTTTTTTATTCAAATTGAGCAGCAAGAACTTAAAATTTTAATGAAAAATTTTGTTGTTTATATTGTTGAAGAAAGAAAATACGTTCAACATAAGGAAAACCAATTACTTTAAATATTGGTATTCAATTTATGAAACTAAAATAAAATTATTTAATCATTTTACTGAGTAATAAAACTTTTAATATCATTTTAGCTACGGTATATGAGTACAAATTCTGGTACTGTATATTGTGGAGTGAGATAAAGAAAAGGGATCACCTGAAGATCGGGCCCCAGCCTTCTTTAGTTAGCCTTATAAGGTGTACAGTTGACCTAACGATTGGTTAGGTGGTGCTACTGTAGTATGCGGTCTACCGTTAAGTTTCTACTGTAGTATGCGGTCTACCGTTAAGTTTCTACTGTAGTATGCGGTCTACCGTTCAAAATATTTAAAAGGAATTGAAAATGAATTGAAAGGAATTATAATTTAATTTACACAATTAAGGAATTATTAAAGAAGTTAAACATACTACTACCGCATACTTAACGGTAGACCGCATACTACAGTACGCCCTTGATGATTGGTTAGGTTAAGTCGTGATATTTTCGTTAGTTTTAACGAAAATATCACGACTTAACCTAACCAATCGTCAAGGGCGTACAATTAACCTAATAATAAAATAATAAGATAAGAAACTATAATTAAAGGGTAGACCGCCGAATCGTAGGTAGACCGCATACTACAGTAGCACCGGTTAGGTTAAGTCGTGATATTTTCGTTAGTTAGCCTTATAAGGCTAACTAACGAAGACTGGGGGCCCTGATCTTCAGGTGATCGAAGAAAAGCATTTAAACAAATTTGAAATGTAAAAATATGAAAATTGAAAGCTTTCACATTAGATTAGTATCGACACTTTTTCATGGAATCTGCATTGGCTAAATTTAATTTTGGAATCGGTACATCAAAAAACAAAAAAAAGTATATATATATATATATATATATATATGTTGGGTGGTCTAAAAGTCCCTATGTATTTTGCTGAAATAATGATACTTATATTTTATTTTCTTCAGGCCATAGATGATGATGGATGTACAAGAACGTGTGGTGATAGTAACATTATGTATCCAAAGGAAGAAGTGCAAAGAAATTCGAGAAAAATTCGAAACAAGATTTCACAAATCAGGACCTACTGCAATTCGCGAGCTGGTCAATAAATTTAAAAGAACAGGATCTGTTCATGATGAGGCAAGCTCTGGACATCTAGGTACCTCTCCAAGAAAATGTCGAATTGGTAAGAGATGCCTTTTAAACAAATCCTAAAATGTTAACTCGCACAGCATCACGTAGACCGAGCATACCGAAAACGACTGTTCTAAGGATATAAAAATCAACATTAAAAAAGAAAAGTTACCATATTCAAGTGTTACATGAGTTACACGAAAAGGATTATCCAAGACGAGCCGCCATGTGCACAGAATTTTAAAAATTCATACCGAAAACTCATTAACCACATTCTCTTCAGCGATGAGGCGACATTCCACACATGCGGAAAGGTTACTTGACACAATTGACGTATCTGGACTTGTGAAAAACCAACCGAATTCTACGAATAGAAAAGATAGTCTCCTAAAGTTAATGTCTGGTTGTGTGTGACAAAATCGAAGATTTATGAACTTTTTTTCTTTGCAGAAGCTACGGTAACAGGGCCAATTTATCTTGACATGCTTCAGCAGTTTCTTGAACCCCAGCTTTATTCAGATGGCATTCTTGACACTGCTGTCTTTCAACAAGATGGAGCTCCATGTCATTATACAAACATCGTTCGGACGTACCTTGATGAGCTCTTACCAAATCGGTGGATTGGACATGGTAGAAACAGGCCCTGGACAGCACGATCGCCGGATTTAACACTATTAGACTTCTTTGCGTGGGGCTTTATAAAGTCTGAGGTTTACAAAACAAGAGTTATAGACTTACAGGATCTGCGAACCCGCATTGTTGCGGAAGTCGCTAAAATAATCCCAGAGATGCTTGAGAATGTGTTCCGCAATGCAGTGGACAGATTTGAGATTTGCAGAGACACCGATGATGCTCACGTCGAATCTTAGACCTAAGCTTGATAAATAAATATACATCTAATTATATTACTACATTTTTATCCTAAAATACCATTATTTCAGCAAAATACATAGGGACACAAACACAACTAGCACAAATAGGACAGGACAAGAGGGCAGTAAAGAAAACGGAGTGAAACTGACCCCAGTAAGGAGCAAAAAACAAAGGCCAAGAGTAAATATGGGGAAGGAATTATATGCAGGTATTATATAAAAGATAATCGCAGATTGAAAAGAGGACAATGTATATATGAACATCCCCCAATATGCAATTTCTTCTATAATAATGGTCATTGTAAATTTGGAGACGGATGTAAATTCTACCACCCAGACATCTGCAGGACTTACGCAAAATATGGAACCTGCAAATTCGGGAAAAAATGCTACTATCAACATCTCCCGACGGACTTAAAGAACAAAGGAAAAAGTTTAAATACCAATAGGAATAACAACAATAGGAACACAATAAGCGAACAAGAAAAATTTTTTCAACATCGCGGACACGTTACGGATGCTAAATGTCATCCACATGCAGTTGACACAGCTGGAAACCCCGAGCCAAACCGCTACCGGGCAAGAAAGCTACCAGTAAGTAGGGGAAACGGACCTCTCTCGGAGGATCATAGGACAACGAATCAAGCGATATCGAAGGAAAACGAACTTGAAATGCGCAAGGGGCAACGAAAAACAGAGAACATAAAAATTGTCCTGGCTAATATTCGAGGAATAAGACCAAACCAATCACTCAATAAGGTTTCGTACCCGAAAGGATTTATGGACGAAACAAGGGCGGACATCGCATGCCTCACAGAAACTCATCTTAAATATTGCCAAGGAAATTGTGAAAACTGCGAACATTGTATTGATAAGAAAGAGATAAATATAGAGGGCTTCAATTTACTAAGAGCGGATAGAACGACGATACGTAAAGGTGGCTGTGCTATATATGTACAGGAAGGTCATATGACAGAGACGATAATAAGTAAATCAAACAGCTACAGTATGTGGAACTCCTATCAGTGAAAATAGAAAAACTAAACGTAATAGTAATAGTCATCTATGGACCTCCAAGCACCCCAACCGAAAAATTCTCGGAGGCCATTGATGACATCAGAAAGCTAATAAAGGCCATAAACCCTCCATCCCCCAATATAATGACCTGCGGAGACTTTAACTTCCCATTTATAAAATACAAAAAGGTGGATAGGAATATATATATTCACCAGGACAAGGGGGGCACAAGAGAAGACCAGGAGCAAGCAAAAATGTTGATGGCTCTCACAAATGAGTTTATGCTGACACAGGAGATAACAGAAAATACCAGAAAAAATAACTGCCTGGATCTGGTATTCACGAATAACACGAACTTCATTGCTGATATAAAAATAACCCCAACCATTATCGCAGACCACAACTTAATCGAGATATCAACAAATATGACGACAGCATTATTGAGGAAAGAAGTAAATTCGGGGCCTTAAACTTAAACTCCAAGAATATAAATTGTGAAGCAATCAGATCGCACATGGCCCAAATAGAATGGAGAACAATTTTCGAGAATAAAACAACTGAAGAAATGCTAACAACCTTGGAAGAAAAAACGCTGAGAATTTTAGAAAAATATGCTCCGAAATCACAGCCAAAAGGAAAGAGGAGCTGGCTAGAGAGGCAAAAGAGAAGACTTTTCCGCAAAAGAAAGAGAGTGGAGGCGAAGTTAGGCAACTGCGGAGATAATGACAGGAAAGCAATAAAAGAAAAACTGGAGGGTATCGATAGGGAAATACAAGCCCTGATTAAGGACCATACAGAGAGGGAAGAGGAAAAGGCGGAAGAAGCAATAAAGTAAAATCCAAAATACTTCTATAGCTATGCAAAAAGAAAACAAAACGCGCGCCGCTATTGGGCCCTTAAGGACGAGAAATAAGAACTAACCGACGATCCAAAAGAAATATCTGATACATTGAGAGCTCATATGAATCAGTTTTCAGTACCCCAAAAAGTGACAAAGCGATACTGACATAAATGCATTCTTGAAGAGAATTGCAAGAAGAGTATAAACAGGCTTTGATTTACACAGAAGATGTAGCGAGAGCTATAGGACAAATGAAACCACATTCAGCTGCAGGTCCGAACAATTGGAACGTATATTGATTAAAAACTGTAAAAATTAAATAGCTACACCTTTATACTGGATATGGAGAAGATCCCAAGACACGGGGAAATACCGAGCATCTTGAAAAGAGCAAACATTATCCCTATATATAAAGGGGGACAGATCTCAAGAAAAGAACTATAGACCAGTGTCATTGACGTCCCACCTCACCAAAGTATTGAAAGAATAGTTAGAGAGAAATTTATGACTTCCTGGAGACACGGGAAAGATTCAACGAAAATCAGCATGGATTCCGATCAGGTAGATCATGCCTATCACAAATAATAGAACACTACAACAATATGCTACATGTATTGGAAGGCAATGACAACTATGATGTTATATACACAGATTTTGCTAAAGCTTTCGACAAATGTGACCATGGTATAATAGCACATAAAATTAAATATATGGGAATAACAGGCAAAGTGGGAAAATGGATCTACAACTTCCTCAGAGAACGTCTGCAGGTCGTCAAAATTCAAGGTATATCATCATCAGAATCGGAAGTACGCAGCTCAGTACCACAAGGGACAGTACTGGCCCCACTCCTGTTCATTATCATGCAACAGACATAGACAGCGGAGTAAACAGCAACAATATAGTAACATCCTTTGCAGACGATACAAAGATCAGCATAAAAATCAGCGATGTACATGACGTGGAGGCCCTGCAGAGGGACACGAACAAAATATACAAATGGTCAGAAGACAACATGTCATTTAACACGGAGAAATTTCAGCTCCTGAGATATGGTAGAAAAGAAGAACTTAAACAGACTGCATATTATGCTCCAGATAGACAGGAAATTCAGAGAAGCACGAAAGCGATCGATCTCGGGATAATAATGACAGATGATGCGAAATTCGAAACACAAAATCAGATAGCGATAAATAAAGCAAAAAGAGTCGCCGGACAGGTACTAAGAACGTTCAAGAGAGGGGACAGGACAGTAATGATTCCCCTGCTAAAAACAATGATTATACCAAAACTTGAATACTGCTCAGTTTTGACGTCCCCATATAAAAAGGAAGAAACTAATAAACTAGAAGAAACGCAAATGCATTTCACAGCCAAGAGTGATGGCTGCAAAGAACTCAACTACTGGGAAAGACTACGTAAACTAAATCTGTACTCACTGGAAAGAAGAAGAGAGAGGTACACCATAATCTACATATGGAAAATGATCGAAAAACTGGTACCAAACCTAAAACTAAATCCAATTACTATTCAAACAACACTGGAAAATAGGAAAGGCAGAATGTGTAGTGTTCCCAAATTAAAGGCCCGACAAGAGACCTCCTCAACTCTGAAGGAAAATAGCTTCTTGTCAGGGGGCCAAGACTTTTCAACCAGCTTGCTTCCAAAGGACCTCAGAAACGTAACAGGGGTCAAAGTTGAAGTCTTCAAGAGAAGACTGGATGCCTGGCTCAGGACGGTACCAGATGAGCCGGGCGTGCCTGGCTATGTACGGTGGAGAGCGCAAGAAAGCAACTCGCTCCTCCACCAAGCCAGACCTAGAGGCGGGGCCACCAGCTTGACCTTCGTGTGAAGAGAGACCAACGCACGAAACAACATAAGGTTCATAAGGTATATACCACTTGAGGGTTCGAACGACGGTTCATATTCGACCTGCGGTCGGCCACTCTGCAGCATCTCACTTCATTTGCAGGATTTGATGGAGGACCGAATTAGTTTCCGTTCTCCTCCTGCCCTCGTCTCCAGCCACGCATGGTTGGTCAGACACTTTGCACAAGAATCTGTCCAGCTGGTTCTTGAAATTATTCAGGGTGGTTTGCTGGAGATTCCAGAGTTCTTTGAACAGGATATCATAAAGTTTTGGGCCTCGTATTCTGAAGGTATTTTCTATCCTTATCTTCATGGTTCCCTGTCCCACCGCAATTGGGACAGTACAGAATGTGCTATATATATATATATATATATATATATATATATATATATATATATATAATAAATTGGTCAAATATTAAATTAAAATTATATCACGCTACTCGAACTAAAATTGCAACATTGTATTGCTGCAAACAGGGAATGAGCTTGCAAACAGGGAATGAGCTTGCATCTACCAACATGAGCCTGCAAGTTGCAAGCAATCTCCCGCAGCCTACCCATAGTACTATTGTCAAATCGCAAATCTCACAACAAAACTTCAAAGTCGACGATCAATATGCGATGCGTGTAAATCACCTTGTAGCTACTTAACCACTCTTTAAGTCAAAGTAATAAATTGTTTATGTATCAGGTTTGATATGCGTGGTTTTACTTCTGCTTTAAAACTAACGAAAATATCATGACTAAACCTAACCAATCGTCAAGGGTGATTGACATTGGGATGTAAACAAGCAATTAGTAAACAAGATAAAAGCTATAATTAAAAGGTAGGCCGCCGAATCGTAGCTAGACCGCATACTATAGTAGCACCCAGTTGGTTCTTATTCCGAACCAGAACCTTAAAAAATTTATTTCTCCGGGATATCTGCCAAAATATACGTTACCCATACATTGAAAATATACTCGAACGACACGCGTGCGTTATATATCATATCTAATGGTCATACGTAGGGTGTCCAACTGTCCATACGTCCCGGTTTTAGACATTTTGTTTCGCTTTTACATATTTTAAGAGTTATTAATTATACAGTATACTAAGCGAATATGAAAGTATAAGGTATATATTAAATTTAGTATTTATTTATTCTGTTAAAAAGTGTTCTCAAAATAAGCCTATACGCTACAGGGCATAGATCTGCCCTTGTCCCGGTTTTTCTAAGCACAAATCTGGACACCCTAGCCATACAAAAAGCTTATACAACATTTTTACAACATATGTAGCGTTTGATAAAGTTAAATGGTGGCTGAACAAAATTTGGAAATGAGAAAGGGGAGTTCGTTTACCTGGAATGCTTTTTTCTCCGTCGATTGGGTTGACGAACAAAAAGTTATTGTCCTCCGGGGCCAGAGCTGGAAAAACATGTGGAAGGTAAGCCGTTTTCAGCAAAATTTATTCTTTTCATATGAGTGTGTGTGTGTGTGTGTGTGTGTGTGTGTGTGTGTACTTCCCCGTTAAACAGTAGGTCTAAGGTGGAGTGTAAACAGCCTTCCACGGCTGGTAGATAAATGGGAACCCAGGGCGGGCATCCTATTGGTTAATACGCTGGGTTTCCCGTTAAACTGTATTGCAAGACTCAGTCATGTTGTTTATCTGTTTGTTTATTTCCCCCTCTCTTTCTCTCTCTCTCTCATATATATATATCCCCGTTCAACAGTAGGTCTAAGGTGGAGTGTAAATGTCCTTTCACACAAACGGCTGGTAGATAAATAGGAAACCAGGTCATCCTAGTGGTTAATACGCTGGTCTCCCCGTTAAACTGTATTGCAAGACTCGGTCATGTTGTTTATCTGTTTGTTCCCCCCCCCTCTCTCTCTCTCTTATATATATATATATTTCCCCGTTAAACAGTAGGTCTAAGGTGGAGTGTAAACATCCTTCCACGGCTGGTAGATAAATGGAAACCCAGGGTATCCTAGTGGTTAATACGCTGGGTTCCCCGTTAAACTGTATTGCAAGACTCGGTCACGTTGTTTATCTGTTTGTTTATTTCCCTCTGTCTCTCCCTCTCTCTCATTATATATATATTGTTTTCTGTTTGTTTATTTCCCCTCTCTTTCTCTCTCTCTCTGTCTTAATTATATATATATATATATATATATATATATATATATATATATATATATATACACACACTAATGTGTACTAATGTGTTGATGGTTATACTCCGTAGTAAATAATAAATATTATTTTTCACTAGGTGCTTTCGTCATTCTCGTAAACCGTCGGGAATCCAAAAAGTTTCCGGAAAAGTTTAATAATTCAATCATTTCAAATCAGAATTTAATGAATTCTTGTTTTGACATGAATTTGGACCTTCATACATATTAGGCCATGCTAAGACTTACACAACCTTGGTGACAGTGCTTTAAGACGGAGTTAAAAAGAACCCTATTTTTCATGGCAACGGAAATCTCAAAATTCGAGTGGAGAGCTAACATTAAATTCCTAACAAAACTTAAATGGAAACCACCACAAATCTTGATGCCTTACGTGAAGTTTATGGAGATGAAGCACCTAAGAAATCAGTCGTTTATGACTGGATCAAAGATTCAAAAACGGGTCAAGAGGTTCTTAATGATAACCAAAGGAGTGGAAGGCCATCAACATCAATTAATGAAGAAACTGTTGCTGCTGTTCGGTCACTAGTCGAAAAAGATCGTCGAATTTCCTGTGAAATAATAGCCAATGAGGTGGGTATCTCTCGTGGTTCTGCTCATTCCATATTGGTGGATACCTTAGAACTTAGCAAACTTTCTGCTCGGTGGGTGCCTAAAGCGTTGCGCCAAGAACAGTTTGACCAAAGGGCTAGTCTTCCTGTTGATCTTTTGAATCGAATGGAAGTTCATGAAGATTGTTTTATGCATAGACTTGTAACAGGGGATGAAACCTGGATTTATCAGTATGATCCGGAAAGCAAAGTTCAGTCAAAACAATGGCTCCCAAGAGGATCAGATGGCCCAATCAAATTTAAAGCAGAAAGATCAGCTAAAAAGGTAATGGCTACAATTTTTTGGGATTGTGAAGGAATAATTTTAGTGGACTTTCTTGAAGGACAAAAAACAGTCACCGCCCAATATTATGAAAATGTTTTGAGGAAGCTGAAAGTTAAGCTTGTTGAAAAAAGACGGTAAACTTCATCGCGGGGTGCTTTTCCATCACGACAATGCACCTGCTCACACTGCAAATGCCTCAAGAGCCGTGTTACGGGAATTTCGATGGGAAATCATACCTCACCCCCCCCTACAGTCCGGATCTAGCCCCTTCCGACTTTTTTTATTCCCAAAATTGAAGGATCACATAAAAGGAACGCGTTTCGACTCGATAGCAGATGCCAGAACAGCAGTTTTGAGATGGTTTCAGTCGAAAAACTCTGAATTTTATAAAAATGGATTGGAACGCTGGAAACATCGCTTAGAAAAGTGTATAGAGATAGGTGGGAATTATGTCGAACGTTGTTGAGCATTCCTAAACGTATATCCTCTTTTGTTTTCTTTTATTAAAGTTATTTGACCATTCTGGAACTTTTATTAAAGGGTTTTTGTATTAAAGCTTTTTGAATTTTCCGGAAACTTTTTGGATTCCCTACGTATATATATATATATATATATATATATATATATATATATATATATATATATATACTAGCTGAGGTACCCGGCGTTGCCAGGGATAAATTTGACATTAGATCCCCAGGGGATAGGGGTAATGGGGGAGAGGGGGTGGGGGTAATGGGGTAATGGCGGGCATTCAATTAACCTACCCGGGCATTCAGTTGACCTAACCGGGCATTCAATTAACCTAACCGGGCATTCAATTAATCTAACCAGGCATTCAATTAACCTAACCGGGCATATACTGTGTGTCCAAATAATTAGTCATGAAAATCTTAAGATTCAGAAATCTTGACACAATGTAAAGCTCAAAATTTTCACGGCTGCGTTCTTTTCTGTAGTTTAATCGCGGAGGTGCACAACCTGGGGACCTAATCAATATGTGTGTGAAGTTTCACTTGTAGCTTCTTCCATTTTGGAGTTATGGCATTGACCAAATAATTAATTAGTCATGAAAATCTTAAGATTCAGAAATCTTGACACAATGTGAAGCTCAAAATTTTCACGGCTGCGTTCTTTTCTGTAGTTTAATCGCGGTGCTGGGGCCTTCGGGCCCAGTAATTTTAATTATAACACCCAGGTGCACAACCTGGGACCTGTGTTGTTCCCGTGTCAAATTTGGTAGTTCTAGGTCAAACGGTTTGCGCTTGCATAAAGGACAGACAGACAAACAGACAAACAGACAGGCGAAAATATATATATATATAATATATATATTATATATATATATATATATATATATATATATATATCGTAAAGAACGACGCTTGTATAGGAGATATTCCAGTCCTCTGAAAAATAAATCGACATAAACCGGGAAAAAGCTCTTAATATTTATATATACCAGTATATTATATATATATATTAAGAGCTATTTTCCAGGTTTATGGCGATTTATTTTTCAGAGGAACTGGACACAGATATCTAGAGATGGGTGTAAATCCATATATATATATATAGATATATATATATATATAGATATATATATATATATATATATAATATATATAGTTACGATAGAAGTGTTCTTCTGGAACCTTATCCTCAATAGGAATATGAAAACAAGAGATACGACTCTCAACATTTATTGGCCAAACGTTTCGGTCCACTCAGGGACCATCTTCAGTGACTAAATAGAAGCATCTAAAAAAATAATCATAACTAAAGTAAATACAAATGTCAAACTCTACAATAATAAAATCTAATAAAAAAAAGAAGTTAAAAAGTTGTTAAAAAAAAACCATCAAGCATATATCATTTATGCCTGATTTCTGAATATACAGGGAGCGGGATAAGACGGTTTACGAGAATGACGGAAGCACTTAGTGAAAAAACAATATTTATTATTTACTACGGAGTATAACCATCAACACATTAGTACACATTAGTGTGGGTGTATATATATATATATATATATATATATATTATATATAATATTATATTAAATAATTAAATATATTGAAAATAAAAAACACTAATTTACACATTGTATACTGTGTATATACTATACATATATATATATATATACACACGGCTATTAAAACGGAATTATAATATCGATAATAAGCTTCCCTTTGCTGGAACCTTATTTCTACTCTCTAGACATCATAAAGATTAAACTCACACGTTTATGATACATATAATTTATTTTCCAGTTTAGCGCTTCTCTATCTCTCAAACATGAGAACTGTACCCGAATTCCAAATTTATTTTCGATTGTCACTAAGATCCTTGCTTTTCTGACTATCTGACAGCTATACAGGTGAGGCTCTAATACCCCAGTATATAGTACGGTAGATCGAGACTTCACGCACAGATGATTTTTCCAATTTTATTTAGATGGATGATCATAAACTTTATACCTACGAGAATTGTTTCAACTTCACGGCCCATTAATTTTTCAAATTTGTTTTAGATGGGCCAACATAAACCGATTTCCAAATTTATTTTCCAACCTCGTTAAGCCCCTCATATATAAAAGGGTGCTTATTATATGTTTAAATCTCCCTTCCCCACCCTTCTCATCGGCGTTCCAGAAAACAAGATTTATTTTCCAATCAAAGCGTTTCTCTCTCCACGGATATGGAACGGGGAAGATATATTTGACACGCCCCAGATTTCACGGGACAGCCAATCACAGTACAGTAGGCGGCGCATGAGAACGGCCCAGGACCTCTGGTTGGAGGCTAGGCGTGCTTATACGTTATGCCTCGCCCAAATTTCATCGAGGGCAAATAGGAAAATCGCGATTCGGGTATTGTGGGATGTTCACAATTACTACGCGTCTATAAAAGGGGGCATTTTCACCACAGGAATACACTTCAGTTGTTTTTATCGGCAAGTGCTATAGAAATATCTCGTCATGAGCCAGTCGCAGCAGTTCTACATCTCCCCGGAATTGTTTGAAGATAAAGATTTCTACGCAGAGGCAACGCGTGTAATTTTCACCGCTGTAGACCGGAATGCGCTACTTAAAACGCAAAACATTGCAGAAATTTGTGACGGCGAGAACGATTTTGCCACTGATGACGTCACGGAGATGTAAGTAATTACGTAATAATTTGTGATTCGGGCTATATACATCGTTTCATTCATTGCAAGTATTATAATTTTTAAAATTCGTAATAAGACGAAGTGAAAAGATATCTGCTTTGTGATTATAATTTGCTGCACGTTTTCTCTTATTGCAACTCCCTTCATATATATATATATATATATATATATCGGCCGTAATATAACCTAACCTAGCATAGCCTGACCGGGCGTAATAGAGCCTAACCTAGCATAGCCTAACCGGGTCATAATATAACCTAACCTAACCTAGCATAGCCTGACCGGGCGTAATATAACCTAACCTAGCATAGCCTGAACCAGGTGTGATATTTTAAATTTAGTGAACGTTACATTGCAAGATTTTAATGGTCGACTCTTTCTCGTTTATAATTATTTAGTAATCTCATTTTCTTCCTTTTATTCTGAGTTTTTCATATTTTTCTAAATCGAAAAAATTAATCCCAGGGCTCTTTCTCGTTTATAATAATATAACCTAACCTAACCTAGCATAGCCTGACCGTGCGTAATATAACCTAGCATAGCATAGCCTGGTCATAATATAACCTAACCTAGCATAGCCTAACCAGATGTAATATAACCTAACCTAGCGTAGCCTAACCTAACCTAAACTAAATTAATAATCCGAAACATGTATCCGTACTCGATAAAGGTGTGATATATATATATATATATATATATATATATATATATATATGGTTGTATGTGTTAACCGGAATCGTTACCGGACTAGCCTAATCTAACCTAACGTAGCATAGCCTGACAGGGCGTAATATAAATTAACCTAGCATAACCTAACCAGGACATAGCCTAACCTAACCGCCCCTAACCTAACCTAGTATAGCCTGACCGAGCGTAATATAACCTAACTTAGCATTGCCTAACAGGGTCATAATATACCCTAACCTAGCATAGCCTAACCAGATATAATATAACCTAGCCTAGCGTAGCCTAACCTAGCCTAACCTGAACTAAATTAATAATCCGAAACTTGTATCCGTAGTCGATAGAGGTGTGATATTCCGGGTATAATATAACCTAACCTAGCCCAGAAGGTCAAACTTTTCACCCCACCCTAGACCTACGGTTTAACGGGGAATCCAACACCCAGCGTTTTCTCTTATTGTGATATAACCTAATCTAGCATAGCATAACCTAACCGGACATAATATAGCCTAACCTAGCGTAACCTAACCGGGTATAATATAAGCAAACCTAACCTATCCCAGAAGGTCAAACTTTTCACCCCACCCTAGACCTACGGTTTAACGGGGATTCCAACACCCAAGTGTTTTGCCATTCATCTCTTAATATAACCGAACCTAGGGTATCCTAACCGGGCATAATTAAATTTTAATTTAATTTAACTTTAAATGATTCAGTATGAACGTATGAACTAATGTTAATTTCTCCTTAAAGGTCTACAGATCTACAGATCTACAGAAGCTAAGGCTAACAAAGACCCTAAGATCCACTCTAAGGTTAGCCAGAGAGAAGGGAAAGAGTAGGGGCTTAAGAGAAGAGAATAAGGAGTTAAGTAAGTAGCAACATCTATTACTCGTGGGTAAACATTCATTCAGAAAAAGAGAAAAAAGCCTCACCATCATCATCCGCCGGCCACTGCCGACAAGTCGGAAAAATAGTCAAAGAGAAAAGGAAAGGGGTGAAAGATGAAAAGAAGTAAAATAAGAACGCTTACAAACCATGCAAACACAGTCTTAACTCACTGTCATACCATGCAAACTACAGACATGCAAGAAAAGAGAGTTACAGACATGCAAAGGAAGGAGAGGATAAGAAAAAAGGAAAAAAAGGAGTAGGTAAAGTTAAACAAAAAGTGGGTTAGTTTACGCTACGAGCTACATCTACGTTCGTGTCAGTCTAATTTTATTTTTTAATAATTTTATTGCTGGCATCACACGCTGGCATGCCACAAGCTGGCATTAATCGTCAACAGACCCATCCTCGACCACCACACCCAGAGCTCCTGTTGTTAATTGTTTTTTTTTATTTTAAACAGCGTTAATATTTTTAAAATGTCTGTCAAGACGGTTCTTAAACACATTAACGCTGGTAGAGTTCACGACGGGCGCGGGAAGATTATTCCATTTATCAATTACTTTAAACGTAAAGAAGTTTTTAGTGATATTAGTAATGAAACGTCTGCCACGCAACTTAAATCCGTTATTACGAGTATTACTATTATCGAAAGTAAACAATTTGTCAAAATTTACGTTATCGATGTTATTAACTATTTTGAAAACTTCAATAAGCTCCCCACTTAATCTCCTAGTTTCGAGTGAATACAGGTCTAACTCTTTAATCCTATCTTCATAAGGCTTATTCCGCAATGACGGAATTAGTTTCGTGGCACGACGCTGAACCCTTTCTAACCTATCAATATCCTCACGCAAGTACGGGCACCAAAACTGAACGGCATATTCTAAATGAGGCCTGACTAGGGACTTGTAAAGGGGCAATATAATATCCTTCGATTTACATTCCAAATTACGCGCTATGAAGCCTAACATCCTATTAGCTTTTGCGCAAGACTCCAGGCACTGGTTCCTAACCTTTAAATCCTTAGATACGCGTACGCCTAAATCTACTTCCTCGTCAACGCTCGCCAACTCCCTATCATCCATCCTGTACGTGTAATTATTGTTACGAGAACCTATATGCAAAACTTTACATTTGTCTACGTTAAATTGCTTCTTCCACTTATCTGTCCACTCCATAATCCTATTTACATCGTCTTGGAGCCTATTTCTATCGTCCTCGTTAACAACCTTACCGCCTATTTTAGTATCGTCCGCAAATTTTGACACGTTACTAGTCAATCCTACATCTATGTCGTTAATATAAATTACGAATAGCAATGGGACTAACACTGAACCCTGTGGGACACCGCTACCTACATCCAACCACCCCGATTCACTACCATTAACTACCACCCTCTGCCTCCTAGCACGAAGCCATTCTTCTAACCAGTTAGATACCTGACCGCATATACCGTGCGCTTTGACCTTCGCAATTAATCTCCTATGCGGAACTGTATCGAACGCCTTTTTAAAATCTAAATAAATAACGTCAGCCGCTCTATGCCTATCGTATTCGCGCACTATTTCATTATAAAATTCTAACAAATTGGTTAAAGAAGACCTATGACGTCGAAACTCATGCTGACTACTATTAATCAAATCTCTACTTTCTAAGTGACCGATGATACGATCCCTAACTACGGATTCCAAAAGTTTACCGACAATTGACATTTAGCTAATGGGCCTATAATTGCTAGCTACTGCGCGGTCGCCTTTTTTAAAAATAGGCGTGACGTTAGCTAATTTGAAGTCTTCAGGAATAATCCCCGTTTCGAGTGACTGATTAAAAATCTTCGTTAAGGGACCTACGATAACGTCTTTCAAATCTTTCAAATGTCTTAGATAAAAAGCGTCAGGGTCTGGAGCCTTGCTAACTTTTAGCCTATCGATATAACGCGCAATCTCACCCTCGTAAACAGTTATTTCATCCAAAATAGTCTCGCTACTAAATGGAACGATATTGTCCACGTCGAGGACATTATTTACGTCTTCTACGGTGAAAACTGTTGCAAAAAAGTTATTGAAAATACCCACCATCGCCTGAGCGTCAGAAGCCAAAGCGCCATTAACATCCACTAGAGGGCCTATGTTATCTTTTATCGGCTTACGATTATTAACGTATTCAAAAACTTTTTTGGATTATGTTTACTATCCGCAGCTATAAGTATCTTTAAATTACGCTTGGCATTCTTAACTGATCTTTTAACCTGACGTCTAAGCTCGATATATCTATTAAAGTTAGCTGCCGTGCCATTGCGCGTATTAAGTCTATACGCTCTATTACGCTCGTTTATGAACTCGCCTATTTCCCTAGTCCACCACTTCGGCCTACCACGATTTCTAGCGCGCTTGGGCCTACGAGGAATAAACTCCCTTTCAATATTCCTAAAACTTTCTTTACACGCCACAACGTCAGACGCCAAACGTCTGATGCGGAACTTGATCGTGTTGTAGCTACTTTTCGTTTTGATGAAATGGG
Organism: Bathynomus jamesi; assembly: GCA_023014485.1. Classification (NCBI taxonomy): domain Eukaryota; kingdom Metazoa; phylum Arthropoda; class Malacostraca; order Isopoda; family Cirolanidae; genus Bathynomus; species Bathynomus jamesi. The sequence continues at coordinate 180,170 of JAJOZX010008713.1, forward strand.
AATAAATGATTTGGAGGCTTTACCTCACAGCCAACCCAGTGACATGAATACCGAGGTCGAGATATTGGCTCACATCCGGTTCAACGAACGCCAGGTCATCGAGGAACTAATGTAAGTTTTTTGTCTACTCCTCACATTTTATCGTAAATGTTTCATTAGCAGGTATCCTCAATTATAGCATAGTTTGCATTAGCACTGAGCTATGATTTCTGAACACAAATCGATTTATGAGAAAATGGACTTTAATTAAAAAGAACCAGTATGAACTAATCATGTTAATTTCTCCTTAAAGACCGATGCGGAGCTCGATCATGTTATAGCAACTTTTCGTGATAGCTTTGATGAAACGGGAATAAATGATTTGGAGGCTTTACCGCGCAGCCAGCCCAGGGCCCTTAATACCGGGGGCGAGTTATTGTCTCACATCCCTTCCAACGAATGCCAGGTCATCGAGGAACTAATGTAAGTTTTTGTGGTTAAGAACAAAACAAATTGTACTTTCATTTAATTTATTAAATGGTAGAAAGCATGTACAAAGCGGATTACAGAACTAGCGTCCATTAAATAAGCCTTAATGGAGACAATTTTATGTACACCTTTCCACAATATAGTTACAAATATATATACACCTTTACACAATACAACGTGTGTGGACATATGGGAACCTTTTTTTATTTGTCTGCATACCGTTTCATCATTCATTTCAGTGTCGCACAAATCGAATAATTTTAGAAAATTTATAAACCCCTTCCCTCATGACATATGCAGGAGAAATGAAAGGCAATACATGCCACAAGTATTTCTAAAATATCCTTGGAAACGGTAAGGATTCCAGACAATTTCAGGGACATGTAGCTGTTCGACAAATTGTACAACCACAGGGTCACTCCAGGGCTGAGTGCCGAGTGAATCAAAATAGTACATTCTTTCCTTATTTTTAAAATAGATTGCAAACCAATGAATTCCCACATTACCAACAATGTCGGTGTTCACGATAATCCCATACCAATCTCTCGTAGTCAGCAATTTCAATATTTCATTCTTCGCAAACACGCGATAAATTTGGAGTATGTGATTCGGTCACTTTTCATTACTCTCTGGAGTGTATTCGCGTCCATTTTGAAATCTGTGACCACGTTCCTGAAACGGTCAACTTCTATTAGAGCCTGTGATTCGAGGTACACGAGTACACTAATAGGCGCATCTATAGGGTTGGCAAATTCCAACCTGACTGAGATGTTCCCACTTTGTTGTGGACTTGTGTGTATTTATACTAGCAGATAAGTCACGGGTAATATCAAATGAGTAAAGGTTAAATTCTTCGACAAATTCTTTCTGCGTTACGCCAACTCCAAGCTCGTCACAGGCACCGGCATTATGAGCCAGACCACTATAAGCTCTCGCGCAGAGCGGGAACACAGCGTCTTATGAGTAGTCCGTATCCATAGTCCTGTCCAATGCAACGCCACTTACGTATAAAGTTATATTTTTAAGGTCGAAATTCTCAAATTTAAAGACGTTCTTTTTATATTTTCCATTCGTCTAAGTGTGATCCTGCATTCCAATTAATATCCTTTTAGGTAGAACTCCCAGGGCCACGTTTTCTAGCTGCTTCGAGGCCAATCCGGTGGGCACCGTGTACACTTTGATCTGTACTCTGTTAATTGGGTATTTTACTGTTGCGTGTATTAAATTTGTTTCATTTTCTAAACATTTCTGGGAACTTGATTTCACTCGCCGTACACGCAAATATGTCTCCATGGTGGGAATCAGAACGGGTTTTGCGCCCTCTTCTTCATCAAGTCCCAGATTTATGCAGATCTCACGACTCATGCAGTTGGGCTTTCAGGGCGACGCCGGTCATAAGCAGTTTCTCCTGGAACGTGAAGTCTGTATGAAGACGCCCAAAACATTCGTATATCTTTTTTTTAGAATTTATTTATCCTTCATACTACTTTCATCTTTAGTCTGATAATAGCCCTCGGCGGTTAAAAAGGTGTCCTTCGCTTCTTTTGAAAAGTTGAGGACATTTTCCAGATAGGCTCGTAGGTGATAATAACCCGTTCCTGCCGAAATGTTAACCTGATTTAAATACACCTCACACTGGCTGAATATGGAGTGTAGAAAGTTGGTTTCAGGGTATGCAGAGTAACTATCATCGCAGTCCGTTCCATCTGAATGGGCTATACGCAGTTTAGCGTACATGTGCATGCAGCTCGGGTCAGAAAAGTATGGGCCTGAGCTGGGTATCATGAATTCTGCATGGGCACTCGGCGAACTAATTGTGTTTAATGGGTTAATTGTAATAAAGTCGCTATGCTTAATAGAGACCTGAGTGGGGGCATATCAAAGAGGGACAGTTCCGATTTACAGCATTGTGAACTACACGGATGGATGAAACGCGCCATGACGAGTCAGAAATAGTGCCACCTCTCTCGACAAGTAGTAATCAGCCTATGATTCGTGAGAGTAGTGTCCTCAGCTTATATCAGTTAAAAAAATGATCAGCCATAGGTTCATACGCTTAGAGCACTTCTTTTTTTATTCCTTTTACGTTTAGCGCCACGTGTGGTAACCCCTTCTTCCTGGCAGATCTCTTCTTTCCGCCACCACGCATTTTTCTCTTTGCATCTTTGATGATTTCGTCCCGTGTACGTTTTAAATGTTTTTTTAGAGCTTCTTTAGGTTAGTTCCACCCATTATGTCTTCTGCCGCGTTAAAACCTGTTGTAACGCCTTCCTCCCTAGGTATCTACCCTCTTCAACAGTGGGACAGCGGTGCGTAGTATGGATGAAAAAATGGATCCAAGCCCACTCCCACGCTGATATCTCACCCTCGATAGACTGTGAATGGCCTTCGGGTCATTATAAACGACGAAAGTGTAGTTTCACTGTTAAGCTCCCATCACCGAATGGGAAATTTTTTCCCTCAATCGTTCTTATATATATCGAGATGTTGGTTAATAGATTAGTCGCAACATTCACATAATGGGGCTTGTCATATGTAATGCTCAAACTTTTCCCTCTATGGTTGGGGATGTGTGCAATGCGCAGCAGGCGCGCCTGGGTGTCCCCAACAAATTGATGCTCTACGATATTGTTGTAAATATAGCACATGTCTGGGGATGGGAGCTTTCACCCAATTTCTCCATCTTCAATTGATACATTAAGCTGGACAAGTCATGCTGTGCCTCGTGAAAGGTATCTCTTTGGAGAGCTGCGCTATATCGACCCTCGGCCACAATTGTGAACAGCTCTTTATCTTTAATATTTCTGCACGTGCGTGCAGGCGTGTCTATGTTTACAACTTCAAAAAAGTAAATCGTTTGTCAGGTACGACTTTTCAAGACTTGTTTAACCCCGTCACAATGTCCGTGGCTGTCATAATGACCGATTCCTAGCGATACATTTGTATATAGTACTGTACCTCACCGAACAGGACTGATCGCATAGTATTGTCTAAGGTTATGCCTAATTTTTCGCACTCATCGATTCTTCTAAGGATCAGAAATATGATTTGCTCATTTTCAAGAGTTAAAAATTTGGAGACTAACTGGAGTTCACATAAACCCACCTCATACGAATCACGCTCCAATTCAATGGGTCCGTGGAGTTCTGTCACAAAGTTGGCCAGGGTGTTGTTAGGATGTACAGACAGAGAAGAGGACGGGAGTGTGACATAGAAGTGGCTAGGCGCCATGTTGCATACTATTTAAGCTTCATTATTGCAGCAGCTTTTATATAGGTGTTGAAGCTTTCTGGGTAACCCAGCCATTTCACCAGGTACATTTTTCTCTTTCCTGAACCTTTGCTGCCTAAAATTTTTTCAATTTTAAACACTTTTTCCTAAATTAAATGTCACTTTCTGCAACTCCTCGCGGTAAAAGCCTCCAGCGATCTCTTCCCCATTCAAATCTTCAACGTAATACATCATTACTCGCCTTTAGGTCTCATAGCACGAACTTTAAAAATCTCACGTGTCCATCCTTGCTCAAATCCCTTCGCGAATTTATTTCCCGAACGTGATAGCCTTACATAATCATTGATTTTGAAATGTGTAGAGTGTGTGGTGGTGCTCCATCTCTTCTCACCTCTGGCGCGTACCTCTTTCTAAAACTTCGTTAGGTGTTGTGCCAATCGTACGGTGGTGTGAACGGTTGTATGATGATGCCAATGACCCGAGAACGTTTTATATCTGTATGTGTTTTTATGTGTAAAATAGCGATGCATGCGTTCCTTTATGGTACGTTGAACTCTTTCAGCTAAAGAGGCCTTATGTATAGAACTGCTAGTGTAGTAACTGATATTAAACTCTGTCAGCATGTTCTGAAAAGCGCGACCTATAAATTCTTTCCCCATATCCGTACAAAAATAGCCAGGAACCCTTCTTCTTTTAACATCAACGTTTTGGTCGCTTTAGCAACTGTTTCAGGCGATTTATTTTTCAGGGAATTAGCCACAGATATCTAGAGAATACATCTATTATGAATAGGATGTAGCGGTATCCGTCATTATACACTGAATATCTTTGCATGTCTGTTAAATCCGCTTGCCAAATAGAGTCAATCGAATCCGCTGTTGTCTTGGCCGTTTTAAACCTTTTTCTCACCGGTTTATGAAGTGTATAAGCATCCTGCTCCCGCAAAAACCTCTCAACATCTTTTTTCCCTACTCCGTAAACACCTCTGTACAGTCTATTAACGCCATAGGAGGCGGGGTTAGAAATGTCATAATAGCGTTTACTTAATATGTTAGCCATTTGCGTATTTTAGAGACACGTGGATAAGGTTGGCCGTTTGTTCTCTTCTTCTCTCTTCAGAGACGCTGCTGCTGGGGGCGATGGCGTACTCAGTTGTGACACATGCGAGACTTGATCCAGGTCTTTTAACCTATTCAGATTACCTATCAATGTTTTGGGGACATTTATTTGTTGTAGTCTTGCTTTAATATGCTTCCATCCTGTTGGTGAGGGCTGTCCCACTTTCTCACCAGATCATGAACAATGTCAACGATATTGGATCCTTGTACCCTTGTTCCTTCAACAATGACCTCGCCTGTATCGGCCCACTGTATGATGGGGTCCTCACTCAATAGATTATAAAGACTTAAGCCTTTATTCCTCAATGTATGTGGGAGACTGTTTTTAATACATGTTCGATGTGTTGTGTTCCGTTGTTCTTTGGTTGGTCATCTCTAACGTCGGGCCCAGGTCCTGTGTCGCCATGCTCAGCTGCTCGCGCTGTGCCTCATAACCACGGGGAGCTCTGTCGGTTTATTATAATCTTCGTACTCATGAAGAAATTTCTGCAGAACCTCTTGGTAGAAGATTCTTTTCTCATCAGGTGACTTTTCACTGTTTAATAGGGCTAGCAACTCGCTTTCCATTCTTTTAAGCCTACTTTTACGGGGTTCTAGAGCCGTGTCTGGAATCTTTGAACTTTGCAATGAAGCATACACCTCGTGCGGAATCACCCACCTTCTTCATTATATTAATCTAGTCAGTAAACCCAAAACTGAAAATAAGATGGGTAGGAATGATCCCCTCTTTGTACAATAATTCGCTTTTTTTCCCACAGTTTGACTTTTTGAGCGAGCGCTCGTATTATGTTCTTGTAACGACGTAAGCGAGCCTTCTGAGGGGTTTCATTGGCACATTACATTTTATAACATTAAGACAGATTTCACAGATGCATTTTAAAAAGTCGGAGTCGATATTTTTAACAAACATCTGTTGCAGTGCCCGGGGCAATCGTTGATAGATTTTTATTAATTCACGATATTTCTTCAGCCTATTTGTCATTCTGGAATATACACCGTTTCAGGTTCGTTGGGAATATATTCGTTCTTAGAAGCACCCTAAACGTGTTTCGCGGGTGAAGGTCACAAAGCAAATATCCATAACGCTGACTTGTGGCTTCTTTATAAACCTCCAAAAACTCCTTACGTGATTCGGGAACATTTGATTGGCTAATACCCCAATTTGTGACATCTCTACGTTGTGCGAATAAGACTAGATATTGTGTATTTAGCGACACATCGCGCATGTATCTATTTTTGAAAAATAGATTCTGGTTGATGAAGAATACGCTTATGTTAAGATGGTGGAGAACACTGTAAATGTCTCGGCAAACGTTTTATCCATTTCCAACATGAGATCGTCAATTACAATAACTGTATGCTCATTACCTTTTAACGAATTAACGTCATATACACCTTGTGGAACAAAATTTCATCTTGGTACTCGTTGAACACTGACTGATACGTCGAATAGCACCATATTACTTTATGCACAAATTTTGAGAACATCTCCCCCTTATCTTTAATGATTTTAAGCATAAACAGTTTTTCCACATCCTGTAGGGCCAGATATACATGTGGAGGGGCTTGTGAACCTGAATTTTTCTACAGATTCCATCTCTAACACGTCACACCCCTAAGTGGGTCATTTACAAAATATTACAAATTTTGAGTGCTGCTCCTTATATTTTGTTTTCTTCTTCCACAGAACCGTGAATGACGACGATGTACAGCCCCCATCATCGATATCACAGACGAACCCGATGACCGTGTAGCTACAGAATCCTTCCCCGCTGACGAACCCTCACCAGCGACACCTGTAGCATGCGACAGTTCAAAGCGGAAGCATGATGAAGAGCCCTCCACGTCAGGTATAAAGCGTGCCAGGATTGCGCCGGTTGTTAGACCCCAGTAATAGAGCCCCAACCCTCTACGTCTTACGACACAACCCCCACAATAGTACCTTCCTCAAATATGCCCCATTATTCCTACTTCCTTCCATACTTCTAACATTCGAGTTGGTGCGCACCGCTACCCCCACCCTGCCCTGACTAGAAATCGGTACGTGGTCAGGGTTGACCCTGGATCCCTGTATACCAACCGACTGGGACGCGTAATTGAACGTATTTTGGAGTTTGCCCTTCAGAACCGCGATGAACGTGAAGTCCGGACGAGTTTATCCTTCAGGTTCGGGTTAGATGAGGGGGACGATTTTTGGGTAGTAATGCCGTTCAGACGTTTGGCGGCTGTAGACATAGAATATATCTTGTGCCGTATAATGCAAGCCACTCAAAGTAGTACATCCTTCAATATGGACAACTTTATGGTAGATATTGACAGAGTATTCCGGGTTGCGGGTCATAGTGCTGCACCTTATACTCTTAATTTCAATTCTCCGGTTATTTACAGAAAGCATTTAAACGTTGATCGTGGTTGTGGTTTTATTGCAATAATCTTAGCTTATATGTTCACTGTGCTAAATACACGCAAAAAATTTGGCTGCCCACGGTTGTGCAGCGTGCCCGTAAACTGGCTTCAGATTGTAAGCTTGAGTTTGAGTGTAATATGGTCCTGAAGAAGAGGGCCGAGCAGGAAATGAATGCACGTATAGTCGTATTTGGAATGGATGATCGTCGTAGGACTGTGTATGTTTTTAAAAGCAGCGTGAGAGATCGTACAAGACCTCTACTTATTTTAGGATTGTCAGGAACATCGTATCTCCCCATCCGTAACATAAGGGCTCTCTACGCCAGTTATGATAAAAGTCGAAAATATGGAAGGCATCATGATTTGTGTAAGGGTGTCTCGAGTTTGCTGATGATATGGTGAAACATTGTAAGGATTGCTACATGGTATGTGAGCAGTGTAAAAGCCCCAAATGTGAAAGTCGTGTAGTTGAAACCGAGAAGAGGGAATGTAATGTGTGTAGACGTACATTTTTCAATAATAAATGCTTTGAACCATAAATCAATGGCACTTGCAGGAAAATGAGGATTTGTAAGTGCGGTATGTTTCACATGATGGATAATTGGGGGAATTTCAAACATAAATGCGATGAAATTCACTGTTCTACATGTCATGAAAAATATAAGGCGGATGGAGTGAAGCATGTATGTTATATGAAAGATGCTAAGCCTAAAAATAGCCCTTGTATAACCGTGTACTACGATATAGAAACTTACACGAACGCTGAAACCAAAGAGGTTTTCCACATTTACTCGTAAGTCAGACTATCTGTGATGAGTGCATGGAGATCGAGTGTGATGAGTGCCACAAATGTGGAAAACGGACAAACGTTTTTAAAACGAATGCACACGACAGCCCTGTGAAACTCTTTGTATCCTATATTGTCAAATTAGCGGACAAGTTAAAAAAATGACTGTGTATATTCTTGCCCATAACGGGGCGAAATTTGACACACAGTTCCTTTATAAGGAGTGCTTGAACACGAGTCGTCTGCGATATTTACAGGTGATCCCTTGAAAAGAGGCAACAAACTAATACAGATGCAGATAAGAGGTAATGTACAGTTTAAAGACACCCTGCTGTTCACACCTTGTAAATTAGCAAAGCTACCCAAGGTCATGGGCGTAGCCGCTGAAGTTTCAAAAGGGTATTTCCCTTACACATTCCTCACTAACGAAACTTTGAATTACGTAGGACTACCTCCACCCAAACATTACTTTAACTACACCAACATGAGTGATAGTGAGCGTGAAGATTTTGACCGCTACTACAACAGTTTTAATGAAGCTAGTCCATACAATATAGCCGATGAATGTGAACGTTATTGCGTGAATGACGTACGTGTGCTTAGAGTATGCTTTCAAGCCTTTAGAAGGATGTACATAACCCGTTTCAAATGCGATCCGCTGCAAGTCGCGACCACGATCGCCTCATTATGTTTTACAGTGTTCAAGAATAACTTCATGCCTAAAGACACCTTAGCAATCATTCACAGAAACAACCCCCAGTTATGGGCACAAGGCTATTTACTGGCTCATACACCTACAGCAACAGACCGGGGTATACATAAAACATGCCCGCAACACGGGTGAAGTACCCGTTAAGGTCAATGGTCGTGTTTTTGGGTTGACGGCCTAAGTGAGGATCCAGCCACTGGTGAGAAGACTGTGTATTCCTTTAACGGCTGCTGGTGGCATGGATGCCCGCGCGCTGAATGTGCCGTCACAGGGGACCTTTATGGAAGATCCCCGCCGACAGCCTCGCATGGACCCGTAACCGTGATCAACTTATAGGCTCCCAGTTCACTCACAAAATCGTGTGGGAGCATGAGTATGATGCACGGATGGAAACAGATGGCCAGTACCGTGAAGAAATAAGTGCTATCAAACGTTCACTGGTGTTGGACCCCCTCAAATGCGGTGACAGCTTGTTTAGAGGGCGTACAAACCCATTCAAGCTATACTTTCCGCCTACGGAGGGCGTGAAACTCCATTAATACGACTTCTGTTATTTATATCCCTACGTGATGAAGAACAATCCGTACCCCGTAGGTGCGCCAGAATAACTGGTGGGTTCCACCATACCACCCATCCAGGAGTTCTCAGCTAACTTGACTGAGTGCTATTTTGGACTCTCTTTCGTAGACGTGCTCCCCCCTCGCGATTTATGGATGCCGATCTTACCCGTCATTGTAGACCACAAACTCATGTTTCCCCTGTGCGTGAAGTGCGCAGAGGAGAACAATGAGACCTGTAATCATACAACCAACCAGCGTAAGATCAGAGGTGTGGAGGTTTCAGAAGCTACTCAACCTTTTCACGCCATATATAAACGCTTTTTTGAAGGTTAAGGTAGAAGGATCTGGATATCCGCAAGGAGTGATACCGAAGATGAATAAACGGCTTATATTCAGCGTTACCGTGCCCGTGAAGGTATACAGCTTGACCGTTCCCAAATTGTTAAGAATCCTGGCAAGCGCTTTAGTGTAAAAGTTGTGTCCAAACATTCTTTGGGGAAAATTTGCACAGAATACTGGCAAAGGGAACGTTCATTTTGCGCGAAGTTATGGTGAAGTCTGGGATTATGCCAACGCTCCCGATAAACAGGTTATGGAGACCGTGAATGTGGGTAATACATAATAAAGTACATCGCCGAACTAGCCACAGATACCTCACGGGTTACAAACATACCTGTAGCCAGCTTCACAACGGCCTACGCCCGCATCAAGCTTTGGGGACTACTGCACTCTCTTGGGCGGAGGGTGCTGTACGCTGACACAGATAGTGTAATATTCACAGCGAGGGAGGGTGAATACATGCCTGCTATTGGGAAATTCCTCGGAGAGTTAACTGACGAGATCAAGGATGAGTATGGCGATGGTGCATACGCAGACTCATTTGTATCAACAGGGCCAAAAACGTATGTGGTACGGGTGAGGGTGGGGGATGATATGAAATATATTGTGAAGGCTAAGGGTATCACGCTTAACCATGCGAACCGACGAATCGTTAACTTTGACTCGTTGAAAGATCTAGTGTGCTTGGAAGATGAGGGCGACCAGCCATCCTAACTGACTGTGGGTACTCACAATTTTCGGGGGCAGAAACTGGGGTGTGTGAAGGAACTTAATGGCACGAAGGTATGCCTTAACACCTATAGGAAATGTTACCAGGTGCCTGGTACCTATGATATTGTACCCTTTGGATATCTTAATCCTTGATTGTATTTATATATACAGTATTTGTATTGTTAACGATATATTTATTTATTACGTATATTTGCTTCAGTTAAGGTTTCATTTTCTCCTTTGCATGCGTGCTTGTGTACATTCTTAAGCTCCGCCCACTGTAAGATCGGTCACGTGACTCCTGCCACTACCTGAGCATATCTCTTCCCTGCGTGCTCAGTTGACCTCTGCAAACCCTTGAGCTCAGACGTGTATTTTCTCGCGTAGACGAAAAATAGTAATGGCTACCTTTAATATTGCGTGTTCAACGTTTATGAAGTGGTATTCGGCAAAGTGTGAACATGTGGTGGATACTGAAAGATTCCCTATTCCACCCTCCTTTGATACTTTTAAGGCTACATTGAACCGTGCGAAGGAACAAGAGGTACAAATACTCCACGGCTATTCTGGTGAGGGTATTGCAGGATTTCGTGGTACAAGCGATGTATTGAAGTATGTTGTAGACCTAACCTTTATAAAAGCTCACATATACTGTGAAGTAGAAGGAACCACACGTGCAGAAGATAAGCAACGGTTATGGTTCGTGAGTCTTGTTGATGAGTGGGGTGACAAGCGATATTAAGTTATGTTACATCATATCGAGTACTCGTACCCTACAGTTGAGAATGTAAATATTGTCATCATGGAGAATCTTAAGTATTTTTACCACTAAATTAATATATATCATGACGAGGTTTGTAGTGAGGTTGTTGCTAAAGGCCTGTGCGAGTTTTTAACAGACTTTAGAGACGAATATCGTTTGCTAAACCAAAAGGAAAAATATGGGCATATGTTTCTCTCAAATAGTGCACCGGATTGTGAATAAGATGTGTTTAGTTCGTGAAAATGAACGAAAATGTCTGGTGAGCCTTCTGGGGAGTGGGAGTGATAAAACATTAAAACCGGTATTGCTTCATGTATCTGAAAAATTCTCTAAACGATTGACCAGTATAATGGGGCACAAGTATTCATGTTGGAACAAACCCGTGCAAAATTCAACAGTTTATGGTGTGGCTCGCTCCCCTCGTCGAGCCGAGCCGCCCACCCGTGTACCTTCCCCCTCCGAAACACACGAGTTCGATCAAACCCCTACACATTTCACCCGTGTGACTCACTCCTCCACACCTGTTCTCCGAGCTAAACAACGCACCAGTAGCTCATAGTCATCTCAGAGCTTGAACCGACTGGACGTGCACTCCTCGAATACGATGGAACTTCCTTTGAGAAGCATTCTCAATGCCTCGTGCGATGTGTCCGTGACGAAGTCATTGCGTGTGTTCAGGCGTGAATCCGGTGCCATTAACTATGTACTTGAAACGATTTGCAGGCACGCAAACAAACGTAATGTTATTTATTTCAGTGTTGAGGAGATGAATAGAATCTTCGTGATAGTTGAGAAGTGGGGTGAGGACCGTTATAAAATACCTGCAGGTGTAGGTACAAGAAGAGAACAGATTAGTGATGCTCCCTCATATGCCGTTGTTTATACGTTGTGTATAAATAACGATCAGCCATGCATTGATATACGGCTGATGTGGAAGAATGCATCTGATAATAATGTTCTTGTCCCTACGCGAAACCGATTCATCCTCGACAGAATGTTTGAAATCGTCGGATTCCGCAAGCAGAAGCCTATATTATATAGGGTGTCCATAAATGATTACCCTGATTAAAGCATGCTATAACTTTTAAATAAACACTTGTATTCAAACACAGTTTTAATCATAAGTAGATAAACATACAAAGTTTTGATACATAGTTAATGAACTTATTAAGCTTCCACATGTGCACCCCTAATGGCACGTAAAATGTCTAAACGGTATTCACACTCACGCCACACATTTTCCAACATTTGTGGGTTAACTGTTGCAATTGCATCCGTAATGAGTTCTCGCAATGTCCTGATATCTGGAACAACTGTTGCATAACCAAATCTTTAACATGACCCAAGAGAGAAATCCGCGGGGTAATGTCTGGTGATCGTGGGGGCCATTGATTGGCCCGTCCCTGCCAATCCATCGATTTGGAAATGTTGCGTCGAGAGTTTCACGAAACAACATGCGCCCAATGAGGGGGTGCCCCATCTTGTTGGAAGATGACAGTTGGCTGCCTGTCCTGCAGCTGGGGGATGGCGTAATTGGTAAGCATATCCAGGTACACAGTTGCGAAAACAGTTTCCAAGAATTTTTTCATCCACGGCTTAATTAACTTCACATCAGGTCGATTCTTTCCATACTTTGTTCTGAACCTTCACTGAACACTGACAGGAGATTTTGTTTCTGCAAGCCACACAACACATTGTGCCTTCTCTGTCACAGACGCCATCTTAACTGAACAGTTACTACAGCGCTCCTAGCGGCGAATGCGGTAGACGAAACACACCAGCACAGAAACTCTATGCGTCTACGGATGTAAGATTCGTCGTTAAAACATGAGAGCATACTGTTTTCAGGGTAAACATTTATGGACACCCTGTACGTTCATGTTACGGATATGATTTATTTTGACACGGTTCTTGAATACGCATACACCGCTCTGCACGACGGATTTATCGAATGTAGGAATCAACAAGGCGAGAATGGTCTAGAGCTGGATGCTTATTTAAAAGGTTTAGACTCTTCGAAATATCTCGAACTTTGATACAAAGGACTTGAGCGGTACAGGGCAGAGCTCGCCTACACTGTTCACCCTGAAGAGTTGTATCTCTATTATAATGAGTAGCTGTCGTTACGACTTGGAAGATTATTTCAATTGCCGCTATGCAGAGTGAAGAAGCGTTCACGACTGAAAAGCTCGGGACGGTAAGAAAAAACCCTCGATTGGAAAGGAGTGTTTATAAACTTGCATTTAATAATGCCGTGATGGCTAACGATGCCCTCTTTGTGCGTGCTTTTGAGTGTATTCTAGCTGTGTTTAAGATAACTTACTAACCGAATGTAAAGTGGGCACAAAAATAATATTGAACGATATGAAGGCCATTTATATCGAGTATAGGTATTCGTATAACTTGAACGGTGAAATAATGTTAAGCCGTATTTGCAGCGTAGTGCAAAGCAATAATGATGTGACTGTAGACTCAATTACGTGTGAGTTTAGTGTTTTGCACCGTAGAGCATAAAGTATTTTGATGTATATTTATTTTCAATATATTTAATTATTTAATATAATTGTGTGTATATATTTTCTTTCCTGTACTAATATGTTGATGATTATACTCCTTCATTTGGTATATTATTATTTTTTTATTTTCAATATATTTTATATTATTTTCATTATATTTAATATAACTGTGTATATATATTTTTTTCCTGTACTAGTATATTGATGGTTATACTACATCGTTTTGTATATTTTTTGATTATATATATATATTCCTCGTTCGTATTTCTTATGCTATTATTTTTTATTTTATTTTTTGATCATATATATTCCATCGTTTGATTGTATATTTATTTTCTATATATTTCGTGAAATTGATTCCAATAATTCGTCTAAATAAACAGAATGATGTAATGGTGTTTTATTTAATTCTTTTGTTTGTAAACGATATTATTATTTAATTATACCAAATGGCTGCCTTCTAAACCGACTGACGGATTTCTAAACCATCTGTCAAAAATATATGAATAGCGCAATCTGGCAGTTGAAAAGGTAATATATACATCTGCCTTCTAGGTATTCTACGTCTACTGGCGGATTAAGCCAACTGGCGGATTATGCCAACTCTCGGAAGGCCAACTGTCGAGAATATATGCTTTAATTAATTAAATAGCGCACTCTGCCGACTCAACCCTAATAATGTACACCTGAATAAGCCATTTACGCCTTCTAAGAAGCCTTCTAAGCCAACTGGCTTCTATGCCAACTGGCGGATTAGGACCTTATAAGACAGCGAGCGCTCGGCTGAAGTCGCAATATGCGCTTGGCTCCTGCCAAGCGAACACTCTTCTCTCCTTTTCCTTTCTCTCTTAGGTTAGGTATACCCCTTTGAGGGTGAGGCCGTCCCACGTTCTCCCCCAAAGAGGTCTACCCCAGCTTGCTGGGAGTGTTCATTGCAACTTGGTGGATAACCCCTCCCCCTTGTTGCATAACCACTTGCAACATTGATCAATATTTGCAATTGCATTGCACTCTAACATTTTGCGCCCAAACTACTAGTTAGCCTTATAAGGCTAATAAGGCTAACTAAAGAAGGCTGGGAGCCCTGATCTTCAGGTGATCCGTAAGTTTTTAAAAAAGGTTTCCCTTTTTCTTTTTATGTGTGACATTTTTAAATTTTGAATTTCATTTTTAATCTGACATTTTATTAAGTTTCCCATTTAATGTATATAACTTATATTTAACTTATCATTTTTATTGTTTGAACTTAATGAAATGTCAATGAAAGGAATATGTTGTAATTTCTTGTAAGAAAGTTATCTCACAAAAAGACGAGACAGAAAATGTTTACTCAGTTTTTTTCTCAGTTGTGAATTTTGTCGGGTATTTTTATTTATTTAGCTAATATTCAGGTTTGGGGCCACCAGATTTCGGTGATCCGCCCATTTCATCCATCGGATTAATCAGAGTGAGTCTTACGTCCGGGTTAGGTTACAGTATGTTAGGTAGTCTTTTTACGTTGTTTAGTTATTTCCTACGTGACTAACTTTACGTAACTAATATTTACCATTTATTTATTTATATGAAAAGCTAACTTTATTGTATTCATATTCACTCTTACAAAAATTTAAATTTCACCAATAAAAAATAAGTGTCACATCAAAAGAGAATTCTGTGGCCTATAATGAAAACATTTATTTAAATAAATAAATAAATAAATAAATAATAGCTCCAACAAATCGTACAACAATTTCTTTTAATGGTTCTCTTAAATTTATTTATTTTCTTTCTCATTTTTCCATTCTGTCGTTACTTCTCTTTCATACCAATTTTTCCATTAAAGAACTCGCCTGACTGGCCTGCCAAATCGTTCCCTGATGTTTTTGAAGAGAGGATATCTTTGTCGATGGAACCTAGTGGAGAGGCATGAATGCAGCACTCGAGATAAGCATCATTCCAAGGAAAGCCGAAGCTAAATGCTTGAAAGACGCACTTCATTGCCATGCTGCCACTCACCAACCCAAGTTTGCAGCCGTTGCAACAATCCTGAGAAAGAACAATATTAACTGAAATCTAAAATTGAAAGCTACCTACCCATATTTCCTTACGCCCTGAAAACTAATGGTTGTACTAAACACTAAATATTCACTTTTGATGATGATGATGCACTGTAATATTCAAAGTTATAAAATAATTAATTACACGTAATTAAATTACCAGTAATTAATTACTTTTTAAGTCATTTTAGTTACTGCGAAAGTATAGTAGACTAATTGCACATGTAATTTAATTATAATAGCTTTTAGTAATATCAGATAAAATAACGATAAGATTCAAAGATAAAACTTTTCATTACGACTGTATATAACGTACGCCTTTATTCAAAGAAATGGGTGTTTATTCCCAAACCAAATGATTTCGTTTTTAGTTTCGCGGTTTTGAATAATTAACTGGAAAGTAAGCCAAGTACTTTAAAAAAGTAATTGTAAGTGAATTACTTCAGAAGAAAAGTAATTACTGTTGTAATTTAATTACTTTTTAAAGAGAGCAACTGTGACTATAATTTAATTATTTTTGAGAGTTAATTTTACAACAATGATAACAGTAAAGAGCAACCATGCTCAACCGGTCGATCACCAAGCATTTTGAGGCAGAAATGGTCATTGTCCCAGAATTGCAATAACTATACAAAATAATTATAAAAGACAAGAAAATATCGATTCAAATGTATGCAATGAATGATAATTCGTAACTAATTATCTGAATGTAATTTCTTATCAGGATTTTAAAATTACTTTACTTAGAATAGATCCTTTTTGGAAAAGTTTGTAATTTTGTCCTTTCTTACAATTTAATATAGTAAAAGTAATGACTTGCGCATGATTACAATTGTAAGGTACGGAAGTGGGAAGGGGTGGAAGGCAGTTCGGTACAGGAAGGACTAGGTACGAATTTAAGAGCAGCTCAGTTCCCTCAAAAAAGGTTGGAAATGCTTGTTTTAGACCAGAGCTTTCCAAACTTTTCACGTTGGCGACACACTATTTAAGCATAAAAATTTTCACGACACATTAATTAATTTTTGTTATCAAATATCAAATATCAGATAATTTTTCAGTAGGTGGTTTATCTTGTAGCCGATTTGGTTGATAGAAAAATCAAAATTTTCAAAATACAAAAAACACTAATGTGTCGCGACACAGTTTGGAAAGCTCTGTTTTAGACCAACATCACTTACAGTGTGAAGAGGGCGCTTCCACTTGGAAACACGCAGTCCAATTAAAAACATTGATACACAATACAGTATACCTCATCTATGGAAACAGATATTTTCTAAATTTTGTACCCATATTTTCCATTACTCCTTCAAAGGTTTCGTGTAAATGTTTTAGCTATTAACGGATTGGATTATGTAGCCCAGGCTTTGGCTCCTTTCTGGAGATTACCTTAATCCACATAAGCCAGGAACTTCCTGTTGGTCTAAATCCTGAGCCAGGTGTTTTTTTTTTCTCTAGGACTTTCCAGCTCAATAAGTGTGTGTGTGTGTGTTGTGTGTGTGTGGTGTGTGTGTACGAAATCGCAACAATGTTAGGATGTTAGAAAGGGAGTCATGTGTGAATATGAGTTTGCAATTGCATGCGACATTTGTAATCTACCAAAACAAAAAAGTTATTATTCACCACTTCAGCAAAGGCCAACATATTATCCCTGAAATTTATTACCCCTTACTAAACCTAAACTCATATTCTCTGAGATTTTGATGCTGACCAAATTTAGTACACAGGTCTAAACTTATGGTATTTGATTAATATCTGTCTAACCTTTCTAAAATACATAAAAATTATTCTCTTTCTTGCCTTAAAGAATTCTCCTCCGGGTTCTGAAGATGATGAGCATTCCGATCCGGATTTGGCGGCATATTTCGCATTTTCACATTGAGCCTCCCTGAATGCAAATAATAGTGTATATATGTATATATATATAAAATAGAAGTTTCCCATTATATTAGGATCACCTGAAGATCAGGGCCCCAGCCTTCTTTAGTTAGCTTTATAAGGCTAACTAATGAAAATATCACGAATTAACCTAACCAATCGTCAAGGGCGTAAGTTGACCTAACGATTGGTTAGGTTAAGTCGCGATAGTTTCGTTAGTTAGCCTTATAAGGCTTATAAGGCTCAATTAATTTAATTTTAAATTAAAACAAAGAGTACTAAAATTTTGGCAATATTATCACTTAAAAAAACATTGTATGTTATGTACAGTCGCGAGACGAAGTTCGCCAAAGTAAATATAATTTTTAAAAATAGTTATTGATTGTAATTTATCCTTGCGCCATTCCTTCTGGGTTTTTTTTTTATATGACTGGGCATCAAATACACTGGCTTTCGGAGACATCCCCCGTTCCACGAAAATAAATAAATAAACTTAGATAAAAATTAAAATAATAATAATAACCAGTTTCCCCAAGTCTCCACCCCCTTCGTAACTGGGAAGGAAAGGGGTATAATTTTAAATTTATATTTAAAAATTTGGATCACCTGAAGATCAGGGCCCCCAGCCTTCGTTAGTTAGCCTTACAAGACTAACTAACGAAAATATCACGACTTAACCTAACCAATCGTCAAGGGTGTACAGTTGACCTAACGATTGGTTAGGTTAAGTCGTGATATTCTCGTTAGTTAGCCTTATAAGGCTAACTAACAAAGGTAGAGGGTCCTGATCTTCAGGTGATCCAAAAATTTTAATGTATTGTATTAGCGAAATAAAGTTGCAAATATGCTTTAACCTCGTGACTAAATAAATCTTTGTTTATTAATGAAACAAACACGCAAGCAAAGATAATTCATGAGCTGAAATAATCAAATTTTGGTACTTACGTATTAACGGGGGGCCCACCACATACAATATTGATGATTGGTTAGGTTAAATTGTAATATTTTCATTAATTAAAAATTTCTAATACATCATATTTTTTAAATAGCAATATTTTTTAAAATGTCTACAATGATTTATATTTCAAATATTTACAATGATTAATACATGTTACACATTAGAAACAACATTTGTTTCTGGAGGGCAAAAATTTTTAATAGCATTAAGAATGGAACTGATTGGATCGTGATCATGTACCAAAATTGTATAAAAAAATATTTTAAAAAATATTGCTATTTAAAAAATATGATGTATTAGAAATTTTCAACTAACGAAAATATTACAACTTAACCTAACCAATCATCAATATGTGGTGGCCCCCAGTTAATACGTAAGTACCAAAATTTTATTCCTCAACAAACAAAGACACAAACAAACGTATTCAAGTTTATTTTTCTCCAGTAAGAAGGTATCATTACCAGTGTGAAGTTAGACACGAGATGTTCATAAAAGAATAAAATTAAGCAGGCTAAATCCATAAATCCATAAACATCATTTAATCAGCATAAAGGTAGGAAAAAGTATTCGAATTTGTAGGGAAACACTGGGTAAGTGTAATGGTATTTGAAGATCTTGCGAATTTAGTAAAAAATTAACTGAAAATTATGCAAGATTCAATTTTAGAATGAAATAATATCAACTTTTAAATAAAAATCACACATCTGCTTGACAACATTTACTTTGCGTATCTACTACGAATACTGTACATACATTTATTTACATGTTACACGCAGACTATGCATGGAACAAGGAACTCTTCTGGGATATTAGATCCACTATGGTCCGAATAAGTAATCACAAAAGGCAAATACAAAAGTTTTTCTTTTTCATGATGGAAGCCCAACGTGGACAACAGGTCACTAGCAAAGAGACCCCAAAACATATGATAGCTTCCCTCACCAGCTATCTGCTAAGCAGATAGGACCCAGCTTTGGGACAGGGTCTAAGGTTTAGACTATTACTTTTTCGGATCATGATGGATTTAATATCCCAGAAGAGTTCCTTGTTCCATGCATAGTCTGTGTGTAACATGTAAATAAATGTATGTACAGTATTCGTAGTAGATACGCAAAGTAAATGTTGTCAAGCAGATGTGTGATTTTTACTTAAAAGTTGATATTATTTCATTCTAAAATTGAATCTTGCATAATTTTCAGTTAATTAATCATACTTTCTATTAGCATTATGTTATTCAGTACAATACAGTACATCAAACGTAACAAAATAGAACTTTGGTGAAACGTAGTACAGCGCTTCTGCACACAAAAACATTATATTTTGTTTTTACTACCGCTGTTGAAAAAATATTAAAACCGCAAACGTTTACACGAAGACTTAAAATATAATAAAATGATAATATAACAAAATAAATTATTTAAATGTTGCATTCTAAAACTTATGTAATATATACTTCTCAAAAAACTTTATATTATTCGGAGAAATAACTACAGCAATCCAAGTTAAAGAATATTTCATCCCTTCGGATATAGTTCCAGTGCTGTTACCAGGGCCTGAGTTGTAAAAAATTAACAAGTGATACGGCCGCAGATTCACGCGTAGAAGCGTCGCAGACCGATAGACCTAAGGCGCGGGAAGTGCGTTGATGCGAGTGCGGGGAGGGGTCCCCCTTCCACAAGGGTTAACCAGAAAGATTTATTAAAAAAATTAACAACCGGTATGTACCGCCCTCAACTCAAGCCCTGGCTGTTACTGATAAAGCTTTGACAATTACTGCAACTAAATTCATATATGTATAATACATAATGAGTGTAGAAGTAAAGTTTATAAGATACGGCGAATATCTTTAAAACTCAAAGCAGTAACGCTTGTAACTCTTTCATTTGATATAAAAGCATAAAGTTACGAACTAAAAACAAATAATGTCGTGCGAGCGAGAATCTTTGGATGATGGAGAAGTGGAAAGAAACCCCTACATAAGGAAAATATTTGGTCCAGTACGATGGACACTTCGGATACTTCAGAGAAAAAAATACTGGAGGCCCCGTTTCATCACACCGTAGGAATCATTGCTGAAAAGTCCGCAAATATCGAGTTTGCTGTCAAGAGATTGCGGAAGATTCTCAAAAATTCAGGTGGATAGGCAGATTATTGCATTATAAGTACAACAATATTTTCAATACAAAACTACATATATTTACTGATCTGCGTGCTAAGCCTTTATGAAGCCATTTTTTATGTGAGATTTCATTATTTGCGGTGTTTGCTGAGGCACTTATTCCCAATAATAAAGGGCGTATGCACAAACTAAGCGCAGTATAACTTCAAATTTTTCCACATACTGATTACCAGCGAATCTTCCATAAATGGGAGTTTGTTCTAATAAAGCAATATGCAAATGGTATTTTTTTAAATATAATTATAACGGATCACCTGAAGATCAGGGCCCCCAGCCTTCTTTAGTTAGCCTTATAACTGCAGTGGCGGCTCGTCGGTAGGCGCTGCGGAACTGCAG
>JAJOZX010008714.1:0-12500 GCA_023014485.1 Bathynomus jamesi
GTAGATAAATGGGTACCCTGGGTAGCCTAGTGGTTAAGATGCTGGCTGCTGGTGGGGCGTGGTTGGGGTTCCACCTTAAGCTGTAGGTCTAAGGGGAGTGACAATATTGACATTCGTCAAAATGAGCAATTCGGGCGAAGCAAAACAAAGGTTAACCAAGGTATACAGTGTGTGTGTTTGTGTGTGTGTGTGGTACACACACAACATATATATCTATATCAATATATGGGCTACGTCGTGGCCAATGTCGTAACACAAGCTTCCCGGAGATCAGCGAGTTAAGTGACATTGGGTCTGGTAGTAGTTGGATGGGAGACGTCATCCGCGTCCAGATTATGTAGCGACCCGTGGTTCGGATCCCACGTAAAGCTGTAGGTCCCCTCCGTCATATGACCTTAGATGTTGCGAAGGAGGTTAAACCTCCCCCCAAAATACAGTGTGTATATATATATATATATATGACTTGTTGACTAAGCATTTAAAGTATGCTAATGATGTGTTCAGCATCTCATTATTGTTCTCAGCCGGGCTTGCTCACAGTTACATTCCTACAGAGTTTATGAGGATATATATAACCCCTCTGTCAAAAATAAATATGGGACATTCCATTCAGCGATAGCTACAGGCCTATTGCTGTTGCCTTCTGCTTTTCAAATTACTTGAGAATAATATTTGCTTCGCCGACTAAATGATTATTTATGGCCATCTCCCATCTCCCAATCAGTTTGTTTAAAGGGTCCCATCCAACTGACATGTGTATTTATATTTTGAAGGAGATTGATTTAAATATATTGACAGTAATTCAACTTTTTTTAGTTGTTTTTTTGGACATAAGCAAAGCATATGATAGAGTGAATTCCAATATTCTACTTAAAATTTAGGAACAGGAATGTATTGTCCGAATGTTTTGGTTCCTCATGCGGAGTTAGACAAGGCTCCTCGCTCTCTCCTTTGTTGTTTAATGTGTATATTAATTGATTAATTACTTCTCTTATGAGGCAAGAGTGGGATATTGTATAAATAACATGAGGATAAATAACCTGGTCTACGCGCTGATATGGTATTAATAAGCCCTTCATTGAAGGTCTGGATTATCTTCTAAATTTTGCGAATTATATTCGCAGAAACATGATATTAATTTTAATATTACTAAAACTAAGGCCAAACAAAATAGTTAATATTATTTTCAAAATAAGAGACGAACCAATAGGAAAGTGTAGCTTTACTGATTTTGTTGTGGCAAACGCCAGACGATTTTATTCAGTCTCGGGAAAGACCTCTGGGCACTAATGGGTTTAAGTATCCTTGGTTAGGTTGCCACCAGCTACTTGAGTGATAATTCAGACTTGAGTAAAAAATACGAAGTTACTGCGCGTAAGCAAACACGATTATAAGGAACTCCAGATTTTGTACAAATGAAGCTAAATACACTTTTTTTTGTACTTTCTGCATTAATATTTACGGGGAGCAACTCTGGGTTAATTATATAAACTGTTCTTGCAAAACCCTAAATTTGTTTTATAACAGATCTTTTAGACTGCTACATAAGCTACCGCCAAGATGCTTAGCTTCTCAAATGTTCGCCTACCGCAACGTTTCGAGCTTCCGGAGGTAAGAAAACACACTTAATACAGTCTAATGCAAAGAATTCAAAACCTAACATAACCTAACTGCCGAACCAGCTGTCTGACCAAAAGATGCTCTTGTCTAAAAGTTGGAAACCTTTGTAATAGTTCGTGCCACTCACGCCATATGTGGAAAAACGCATCAAAATAGGTTAGGTACTTGCCTGTATATTTTGATTTAGATGTATTTTGCTTTAAATATTGTTTGCAACTGACAGTTGAACTCTGTTTTTCCTCTGCCTATTTCATGAAATTGCCAGAGCGAAATTGCGTATTTCATGAAAAACGCAATTTCACCGATTACACGTAACACACACACACACACACACAT
This sequence comes from Bathynomus jamesi, assembly GCA_023014485.1. Taxonomy (NCBI): domain Eukaryota; kingdom Metazoa; phylum Arthropoda; class Malacostraca; order Isopoda; family Cirolanidae; genus Bathynomus; species Bathynomus jamesi. Next base: position 1,957 of record JAJOZX010008714.1, read on the forward strand.
ATATATATATATATATATATAGGGTATACACGGTGTTCCAAAAACACCTGGACAACTTTGGTTGCTAATAAATTTAGAACCACAAATAATAAAACGATACAGTTTGTTTTATATAATACAGAAACTCATAAAGTTTTCTTATTTTTCAGGTGTGGTGGTTTAATGTAAAAGAAAATGGTGACTCCACAGGAGAAAGCCTGTGCGTCGAATGGTTCATCGAGACGAGATCCAACACCCAAGTTCAGCATAATTTTCGTACGAGGTATGGAAGGAATCCGCCATCGCGGACTAGTATCAGAGAGTGGTACGAGAGGTTTAAGGAGACTGGAAGTGTCCTGAAACGGAAGACGGTCGACCAAGCACAAGTGCAGCATACATTGAATAAGTGCGTGAATCATTTCAACAAAGTCCCAGAAAATCAATCCGACGCGCATCCAGAGAATTGGCAGTACCAACCACCACTGTGCGCAGGATTTTGCATAAAAGTCTGAAGCTTTATGCCTATAAGGTGCAGATGCTGCAGGAACTCAAACCAGATGACGGACCCAAACGCAAGGCGTTTGCCGTGGAAATGCTCAGCCGCGTAGAGTGACGAAGATTACCTGAAAAAGGTCATGTTCACGGATGAAGTTTGTTTTCATGTATCGGGAAGGTCAACCGGCACAATGAGGATCTGGGGCTCTGAAAACCCCCACGTGGTCCACAGTCGAAAGGTCAATGCGTGGTGTGGCCTTCTCCATGACCGCTTGGTGGGTCTGTTTCTCTTTGCGGAGGATACAGTGACCTCAACAATTTACCTAGACATGTTGGAAGGATTCACATTCCCACAGATTGCAGACCTGCAACCCGATATCATTTTTCAACAGGACGACGCTCACCCTCACTGGGCCTTACTCGTTCGAACCGTCCTGAATGACAAATTTCCAGGTAGCTGGATTGGGCGAGAAGGACCAACCGCCTGGCCCCCACGATCACCAGACATAACCCCCCTTCATTTTTTTCTGTGGGGGTTTATCAAAGATGTGATCTACAAGACCAAGGTTGCAAACCTGCAGGATCTTCGTGCTCGGATCACAGCTGCATGCACACTGGTGGACGCCAACATGCTGAGCCGAACATGGCAAGAACTCGTGTACCGTCTTGATGTCCTGCGCGCGACAAACGGGGCGCACATTGAAGTGTATTGATGATGTGCACAAAACTTTATGAGTTTCTGTATCATATAAATCAAACGGTACCGTGTCGTATGATTTGTGGTTCTTAATATTAACAACCAAAGCTGTCCAGGTCTTTTTGGAACACCTTGTGTATATATATATATATAATATATATATATTATATATAATATATATATATATATATTAATATATAGTGTGTGTGTGTGTGTGTATATATATATATATATATATGACGGAATCTGTAACTGGGGATTTCATGAAATCCCTAAAATGTTCAGGAATTTCATGTAAGGTTAAGTCGTGATATTTTCGTTAAACCTACGGGAAAATTTTGAACGCCCGGTTTATTGAATGCCGGGTTAGGTCAACTGTACAGCCTTGACGATTGGTTAGGTTAAGTCGTGATATTTTCGTTAAAACTAACGAAAATATCACGACTTAACCTTACATGAAATCCCTGAACATTTTAGGGGAAATCCCTAGTTACACAGATTCAGTCATATATATATATATATATATATATATATATATATATATATATATATATTTATTATTATTGGAAAACTAAAAACATGCATGCATAGTCTATACATAAACCTGTTTAACGAAGAGGGACTTCGTCTCTACAAGTCTATATTTTGTTGACTATAACCAATATTTAAACGTAATTATAAAAAATTAATTTAAAAACCAATACCAAATTTAATTCTTGTCCTTGCATTTTCTTTAAGTAATTATAAGTAAGGTAATTACCAATTGAAGTTAATTAACTCTGACAACGCCTAAACAACATGTCAGCTGCATCAGTGGTCTATTTACCGACTTAAAATTAAACCTTTAATTAATAATTAATTTCCTCCGAAAACGATCTCCGCCCTTTTTGACTTCTTCTAGAGCTCAGATGGCGCGTAGCATTGATTCGTCGATGATGTCATAGTTGGCCATCTGGAACAACGATGATCACGTCTTATGCATTCTTGTGCATTCTTAAGCACGTATTCTTATTCACGCATGTCTTATGCATTCCTTATCTCTCTTGATTGAATTTTGTTCATTCATTACTAAGTGGAAGAAATCTCGATGGAAGAAACCACCTCGAAACCTCGATTGTGCTAATTTTTATTCTCCATTTACATCAGATTTTATAGCATATCATCAGATGTACAATTTCGGAAAAAAAATTCGCCTAAAATATAAATTTAAAAAAAACATAATAAATTAATAATTAGTAATAAATAATTCGATTTTGCTCTTACATTTTTTTCGTTATCACTAAAAAGAATGAAATAATCAAAGAAAAAAAAAAAACATGGTTCTAGGCGAATTTTTTTCCAAAACTGTGTTTCATGTTTTGTTTTGCCATTGCATGCTCCCGAAGTTAATTACACTAATATGTTTTCATCTCTACTCTTCCTGGCTTTTGAAACTCAAACTTCGGACGCTTTGCTCTTCATTCTCGCCCTTTTCCTTCATCTCGATTACCTTCTTCAGTTCATGGGACAAAACGCTCATCTGCAGTAACATCATCTTTTGAAGTCACTTACTGTAAAATTAATCCTCTCTCGTCTACTGAACTTCTCTTATCACGCTCGTGCATGACCATTTCACCTGAGATTTACGCATTCCAGGAAACAAATGTTAAGCCTCGCTTTCAGTAATTCTCTTAAGGTATAAGAAATGTTTGTCAGAACTAAGAGTTTTCTCCTTTCCACTGAAACAAATCGGCAAATGTAATAAAGTTTGAAATTGGGCGTCATCTTAAGAGCCACATTAAAAATAAGTGTGCAAAATATGCATCTTAGTACTGCCAACTAAATTAACACTGTACTATATTAACACTGTTAATTGTACACCTTCACCGATCAAATTCGAGACGCCATTCATATATACCAATAATAATAATCAGTCAGGAGGTTCAAAAACTGATACAGCGTTCAGGTTATCTAATGTGGCCCATTACTGTAACCCTTCTATTATTATTATTACCAGCTTCATAGGGGTTCGAATCCGCGACCTCAGAGTCTTCACTCCGCTCGGTGTTACCCACTGAGCCAAAGTCTGATCTTCCAACTATTGATTTTCTATGTTTACGGTTTATTGTAACAATCGCAAATTCGCTTCGCCCACTGAGATTTCAAACAACCACTGAAGATGGTTGGTTTGACCAAGACTGAAGAAAAAAATTAGACCGGAAGAAAAATAAGGATAAACAGAGAAATAGGTAGGTTTGTGTAGCTGGGGTGAACGCGGGCTCTTTCTGAAGGTTAAAGGGGATTTGAATCGTGGGATTTGTTAATCCCAGAGACACCTGAAAATATAATCAAAAGATATCATAGACAAAAAACAACACTTTATCGTGGGACAGACGAGAAGTTCACTCAGATTTTCTCAGCTCATGAGTATACTGTAGTTATTACAGTGTCTAATTTTATTCAGTAAACAAGAGAGCGTAACTGTTTTATGTTTCATGAAGTACCCTATTTATGCGAAGGTCAAGTACTACCTTTATAAAGTTGGGTTGGTGGAGAGAACGTTTTTCTCTTGGACTTTCTATTTCGCCAAAACCAGGCACACCTGGCTTATCTGGGTTTGTTCTGGCCAAGGTATCTCGTTTCCACTTCCTGTCTACATCCAACACCCATAATATTCCTTTCTACACCTAGTAATTAGTTAAGCAATTTTTTGTCCTTTATAAAGACAAAGTTGATTTTCATGAAAGTTTTGCACATTTCTGTACATTCTACCTTTTCTGTTTTCCATTCTTTGGATGGTTGTACACCCTAAAAAGAAGTAGACGTTTCGTTAGACGTTTAACTGTCTCAATTTTGTGAATTTTGAAATGTTTCATGCGTTAGACCTTTCACATTAGTTAAGCGTTTCGTTAGACATTTCAGTAAATCAAATCAAATGTCTAAATTGTTCCAATTTTTCAAAAAACTAAAAGGTTAATCTGAAATGTTTAAGGAAATGTTTAGTAAATTGTCTAACAACAAACTGTCTAACGCATTACAGTTTAAGTAGTTCAAATTTAAGTTGAAGTTACAGTATATGACATTGCTTCATAGCATTACTTTCGAAGCCCTTGACTTTCAGTTTATATCTCTTAGTTCTTGTAATTAAACCTGTATCCCTATCAATAACTTCCTATAGATTGCACTATCACAGCCATGTATAATTTTAGATACCAATCTGGGACCATCTTGGTTACTCTAGCCTGAACCCTTTCTAACTTATCAATATATTTTCTCAAATGTGAACTATCTCACTTAGACATTGAACCTAGTGTAGGACTACTGTATATCAGTAGGCCTACGTCTAAGGCTAGGCCCAAGGTCACAGGCTACGTCTTAATCTTGAAAGATGTTACTAGCCTAGGCCTAACATAATAAATAAAATTAATAATAGCATGAAAGACATCTACCGTACAAGACATTTACCTACATGGAATAAATTAATAAATACACAGATATAATATTGCTTTCTCCTCTTTTCGAGATACCTTTGGTAACTTTGGTTTGCTTCCGCCCGAATTGTTCATTCTGACGAAGGTCAAGCTTTTCACTCCACCTTAGACCTACAGTTTAACGTGAAATCCGAATCACGCCCCACCAGCAGCCAAGCGTCTTAACCACTAGGCTACCCGGGGTACCCATTTATCTACCAACTACTTTCTTTATTGTGTGGAAGGATGAAAAGCTGGGTTTTGCTGCGCGCCGCCTGCCGTCATCGGGTCTCGATCCGGTGAATTCGTAGTCAGCGACGCTAACCACTACACCACCGAGACGGATTAGATAGCCTATAAGTACAAACACAAATAAAATGCGTCACAGTTTCAAAATACCTTTAATCACAATGCGCAGGCGTTCTAGGTGCAAACAAGAGAAAATTAATTATTATACAAATAAAATATTTAACTGCTACCCTTTTATATATCTAAAACATTTAAGCACCGTTTTCAGCCATTTGAATATCTATTAGACATTTCAAAATAGATATTATTCATTTCAGAAAGCTAAATGCATTATAAAATATCGAGTAGATGTTTCATATATATATAACTAAACGTCTGTTATCATTTAGATTTTGAGTGTAGGCGTTGGTGTGAGATTAGAAATCAGTCATTCGCTTATTTTCCAGGCGTACATTTTAATGTAGTTCTCTGTTCTTTTTTCGAGGCGTAACAAATTAGATTCACAGAATCTATCCCAGTAATTGATTTTGGCTGTAAATTTTCTCTTTATTTCTTCTAAGTGACTAATTTCTTTATATATTTATATATATATATGGAGACGTTAAAACTGAGATATATTCCAGTGTTGGTATGTTCAGTGTTTTCAGCAAGGAGGTCATTACATCCTTGTCCCTTTTGATAGTTTTCAATATCTATCCACGTATTCTTCTTTTCTTTGTTTATTGCTATCTTATTTTGGGTATCAAATTTCGCATCGTCAGTCATTATAACTCCTAAATATCTTGCTTTTGAGTTTCTCTGAATTTCCTGTCCATGTCGGGCATAGTAGTCCATAAATTTTAATTCCTCATTTCTTCAGTGTCTTAAGAGCTAACGTGTTCCGGTGTTAAAGTTCATATTGTTGTCTTTTGACGATGTGTCTATTTTGTTTTGTCAATTTGTAATGATTTTATATAATCTGCGCTTCTAATTTTTCAGCTAATTTTTATATTGGCAGTAAAGGATGTTACTGTACTATTATTAGTTTCTTCATTATCTATATCGGTAAGCATGATTATTAATAATAGTGGGGCAGGTACTATTACTCGTGGAACAGAGCTATACGCAGGGGCGGATCCAGACAGAAAAAAAAAAATGTGCTGTTTGCATCGGTCAAATGTGTTTTGTTCGTGAAAACATTAAACTGAGGCTGTATAAAACAATTATTTGACCTGTGCAAACGGAGCACATCTTTTTGCATCGGTTGCATCGGTCTGGATCCGTCCCTGATACGTACATTCTAAACAAAAGTAGACGTTTCGTTGGACGTTTCATTGTCCAAATTTTGTGAATTTTGAAATGTCTAATGCGTTAGACACTTCACATTAGTTAAACATCTTGTTAGACATTTCAGTAAGTCAATCGAAATCTCTAAATTGTCCCAATTTTTTAAACAATTAAAAAGACTAATCAGAAGTGTCTAATTAAATGTCTTATGAATTATCTGACAATGAAATGTCTAATGCATGAAATTTTAAGGAGTTTAAGTTCCAGTTTACGTTTACATGAAAAGATTGGCTTCACAGCACTACTCTTAAAAACTTGTGACTTCCTATAACTTCTTCTTCTTGTAACTGATTCTCTATCAAATAACTTCCTGCAATTTACATTATCAAAGCTATTTATTAGTTTTAAAAATTGGAATTGGTTCTCCTATAAGTCGACACCTTTCAAGTAAATACGTGTCTCGTTCAGTTAATTTTTCTTAAATATTTGACTTCTCAGTTCTGGATTTATTTCGGTTGCGCTAGTTCGAACCCTTTCTATTTTATCAGTGTTTTTTCTCAACTACAGGCTGTCTAACTCAGAGATTGAACCTAGGGTAGACCTACTGTATACCAAGAGGCCTAGGTCTAAGGCTAGCCTCAGAGTCACAGGCTGGTTCTGAATCTTGAAAGAATTTGCTAGCCAAGGCCTAGCCAAATAAATAAAATTAATAAATGCAATAAAAACACTTAGAAGAACTAAGCCTACATGGAATAAATGAATAACTGTACACATATAATAATTGTTTTCTCCTCTTTTCGAGATAGCCAATAAATACAAACACTAAATAAACTGCGTCACAATTTCGAAATATTTTTAACCCCAATGCGCATGCGTTAGGCCCAACGAACATAAAACTAGCTTTTTATACGAATAAAATACAGGGTGTCCGAGAATTATCTGTACAATTTTTGGCTGTTATTAAAAGTCAACCATGAAGTGTAGAAATTCCAGTTTGTCCCATTTTACAGAGAATCTCATTAAGTTTTTTCTCATAACAAGTTTTGACAAGTTTTTTAGAAATTCCAGTGTGTCCGAACATTATCTGTACAATTTCATCTTTTAATAAAATTCTTGATAACACACGTAAAATTCTTAAACAAGATTATTTAGAATCTGTATTTTCAAAAGTTTCTTTTATTAAAGTAACGTTGTTACAAACATTCGATATGTGCACCATTAGTGATTCGCAAAACATCCAATCGATACTCCAAATGTTGCCATGTACGCTGCAGCATATCCACATCAATTCGCTCAATAGCAGCTGTGATTCTTGCTTTTAAATCATCAATGTCTGTCACCCGCGTACATTTCTAAAAAACTTGTCAAAACGTGGTATCAGAAAAAACTTAATGAGATTCTCTGTAAAATGGGACAACACTGGAATTTCTACACTTCATGGTTGACTTTTAATAGCCAAAAATTGTACAGATAATTCTCGGACACCTGTACTTAAGATCTACTCCTTTATAAATGTGAAACATATAAGTACAGTTTTCAAATATTTGAAATATCTAGTAAACATTTCAGAATAGCTATTACTCGTTTCAGAAAGCTAAGTTCATAATGAGCTATCGAGTAGACGTTTCATATATATACATATATATATATATAAAACCAAACATCTAGTACCATTTAGAGTATACCTCCGATCCTGGTATCAATCTATCCGCTTTGCTTGTTACAGACATTTCCTTCGATTCATTTGCTAATTTTCACAATTACACTTGTATATATATATATATATATATATATATATATATATATATATATATATATATATATATATATATACAGGGTGGCCCAAAAGTATGTTGCCCCCGACGCATTATAAATTTTTTTTTCGGGGCAACATACTTTTGGGCCACCCTGTATATTCACGGTTAGTGAAACTAATTTCTGTTCCTGATGTAAATGAACCAAGATAAAATTAACGAATATCTCAAGTGTTGGTCAATTTTTCCTCAATGTTAAACCAACCCTTTAATTGTTCGTCCGGTGGTCTCTCTCCTCTTAATTTCACAGTATTTCGTCGCTTCGCTTTGAATTCGTCCTCTTCACCACAGTTTTTTTCTATTAGTTTTTTTAGGGTTATTTTGTTGTATATATTTATAGTTGTGATTAATTACATTTAACTTAGGACAAAATAACCGAAATAAAGTAACAACAGAGAGAGAGAGAGAGAGAGAGAGAGAGAGAGAGAGAGAGAATTTTATCGGATCTTTTAAGCAAATAAATTTTTTTTTTTTTAATTTTGAGCATCAAAAATCACAATCTATTTTGTTTCCTATCAAATTTACGACCTATAACTTTTTGCCTAATTATGCAGGGTATACAAAGGCGTAAGTAGATGACTTCTGCTCTGCTTCTAAAATAAGCACTGTGACAGGAAGAACTTATATTAAAGTAACAAAAATTATTTGCTCCAGCTAATTCATTTAGAATTGGGGTCTAATTGTTGGCAGAACAAATCGCCATATACGCATAATTTTCATATGTACACATACATACATACATACATACATACATAAACACTTACGTACAACTATATGTACGAACAGCGCATGCACGTACGTATTCCTCACCTCTCTTGACGTTTGTCCTCCATAAATACTGTATTATTGAAGAAACCTATGTAAACCTATGTATGAAACCGTCTTCTTGATGATATACTTGACATTGATGCTGCGAGCTGCTCGGACCCTGAATAGGTTTATAAGCAAGGTGGTGCTTTGTGAAAATAGTGAAGCATTGATTTCTATCTAAATATTAATTTATTATCACAATGTGTTAAAAACGTTAATATATATATATATGATGTGTTTGTGTGTATATTTGTGTGCGCGCGAGCGTGTGTGCTACGTATAGTACGTAATAGCACAGAACTCGCAAGTACAAATTAAGGATTGGTACCTACTACCAAGTGGTTCTTCCACTTTTCTTATTAGCATAATGACAGGAAGAGAAAAATACTTGTAAATGAGGGGACTCATTACTTCGACAGAGATAAACTTTCCCCTCATTTCAAAATATAAAATTATGAACTTTATCATAATTTTTTTTTACTTTATATATTTACATGAAAGAAATTAACTATTTAAATCTGGGACGAAACATACACACACACACACACACACACACACACACACACAAGGTTTGTTCAAAACGTATCCGGACTGATGCGATTATCGACAGAATGTAGTACTTACGGGGTTTGGGGTTTAATCTCCCTCAAAGTACGCGCCTTCTGAGGCCCAGAAGAAGCCAAAAATTGCTGGACAAGTTGCGACGAGTGAAATGGCGCGTTATTATGATGAAGAATCCAGTCTCCGGACTCTAACTTCTGCGGTCGTTTCGTCCGAACTGCTTCATGTAGACGTCTCAAAACGTCAATGTAAAATTAGTCGTTGATTGTTTGTCCCTGCGGAGCATATTCATGGTGCCCAACACCTTCACAGTAAAAAAAAGAAGTAACACGAAGAAATCGCCGCGAAACAAAACACGTTTAACTTTATCGGCTCACCACAGTGGAGTGACGCTACACAATGAAGAGCAACCCTATCAGTGAACTTGTCTCGACACGCAGAGACATGTTTAGTACAGTCACAACTCCAAGCGTGACCTTGTTCTAAAAATAAACCCCTGTCCGGTTACTTTTTGAACAGACCTCGTGTGTGTGTGTGTGTGTGTGTGTGTGTGTGTGTGTGTCAGAGCTGGGCACTTGCGGCATATTTTGCGGTACTGCGGTACTGCGGTACTACCGCAAACCGCAAACCGGTACCGCATAACGCAGTACCGCAAAGGATCGCTGAAAATACCGCAGTACCGCTACCGCATTCAAATTTCCGCGTACCGGTTTGGTACCGGTTTGGTAGTGCGGTAGTACCGCAGTACCGCAGTACCGCAAAATATGCCGCAAGTGCCCAGCTCTGGTGTGTGTGTGTGTGTGTGTGTGTGTGTGTGTCATTGTCCAAATTTTGTGAATTTTGAAATGTCTAATGCGTTAGACATTTCACATTAGTTAAACATCTGGTTAGACATTTCAGTAAGTCAATTGAAATCTCTAAATTGTCCCAATTTTTTAAACAATTAAAAAGACTAACCAGAAGTGTCTAATGAATTATCTGACAATGAAATGTCTAATGCATGAAATTTTAAGGAATTTAAATTTTAGTTTAAGTTTACATGAAAAGATTTCCGCAGTAATATAACGGACAGCAACTGTGGATGAATTATAAAAAAGGTCCTGGCAGAACCCTAAATTTGCTGTACAACAGGTCTTTTAGACTCTTACATAAATTACCCCCGAGATGCTCAACTTCGCAAATGTTTGCTACCCGCAATGTCCCGAGCTTCCCAATACAGTCTAA